>PVKS010002611.1:0-115609 GCA_004027875.1 Aplodontia rufa | reverse complement strand
ATATTATATATTTATATATAATATATAGTAAAAAAGAAGAAATACAGGTAGTTTTTTGATCTTTTGGAATATAAAGAGAAGACAAGTGATTCAGACGTAGAAGGAAAGAGGTTGAGGGGCTGGATCTGCTGTAATGGGCATTTCTAATATCATTCTAAAAGGTAATTGTTAAATTGGACCGAACTGGACTGGGGACAGTGCGTATATTTGGTCTTGAGACTATTTATTTAACCATCCATCCATATGCATGTATAGATGTGCATGCGTATATATGCTTTATCCCCCTCTCCTTCTGGTAAGATTTAGAAGAGGTTATATTAAGATTCCATAGGTGGGAAAGGCAGAAGAATAGGAAAAACATGTCTTGATTGGTTCCCCATTAGGCCAGTCTTCCCTGAGAAAATGTGTATTAGTCAATTAGTGTTCTCCAGAGAAACAGAAGCAGTAGGATATTTATTTATTTACTGTAAACATTGACTCATATTATTATGGAGACTGGCAAGTCCAAAATCTGTAGAGTTGATAACCTAGTTCAAGTCTGAAAGCTGCTAGGCTATGGTAGAACAAGGAAGTTTGAATTTCCTAGTGTGAAGGCTGCTGGGCAGGAGAATTCTCTTACACAGAAAGAATCAATCTCCTGTTCTACTCAGACCTTCAACTGATTGGATAAGGCTCACTAACATTATGTACAGCATCTGCTTTATTCAGTTTACCAATTTAAATGTTAATCTTATCCAAAAGCCATCCTCATGGAAACATCTAGAACAATATTTGGTCAAATATCTGGTCACCTTGTATCCCAGTCAAGTTGATGCTTAAAATTAACCATTGTACTGTGGTAGGTTGAAAAATACCACCTCCACAAGAGGAAGAAGCAATGTGACCTGGAGGCACAAGGAGCCTTGGCCACTAGCCAAGGTGCTCCAGTAGCCACCAGAAGCTGGAAGAAGCCAGGTAGAATATCTTCTCCTGGAACCAGAGGGAGCATGGACCTGCTTCTTCTTGATTTTGACCCAATGATGCTGATTTCAGACTTCCTGCTTCTCAGTCTGTGAGGAAATAAGTTTCTGTTGTTTTAAAGATGTGAAATTTGTGTTAATTTGTTACAGTGGCCACAGGAAATTTATATACAGAGACCAAAGAAGGTGAGCAGAGAGAACAGCACAGCAGGGCTCCTGAAGATTGCATATAAAACAACTTGTTGAATAAGGGTTTTGAGAGTTATAGAAAGGATTCTAGAACTCAGCTCTCCCCACATTGACCTCTGACATTTCAGTGACGTAAACTTGTGAATTTCTCTAAGTAAGAAGGTGTATGAGAAGAGAATTAGGAATTCATCATGCTTTTTCAGTAGAATCATATTTTAGTAACCTCATTGTGAGGGAATGCTCTTTGTTCATACAGGGAAAAGGAATTATGGAATTAGAAAATCACCAATGTTGAACTCCACATTAAAAAAAATAGGGTCAAAGATCATTACTGATTGATAGTTCAGTGGTTCTCAAGGTTGGCTGCTCACTGGGATCATCCAGGATGTTTGAAAGCTACTGATCCCATATCCTTACCACTAGAGATTCTGAAGGAATTGTGAAATGGGATATTTAGAATCTTTCAGGTGACTTCCAATGAGGCAGGCCAGTGGCAAAACCACTGCATATTCATCCTGAATATTCACATGTGGTATATATATATATACCAGAGAGAGAGAGAGAGAGAGAGAGAGAGAGGTGGGAGAGGGAAGAGAGAGAGAGAGAATGCACATGCACGCTAATCACACATGGTAAAATGCACCTTACCATGAAGATACCTAGCTCTAACTCTCATTACTTTAACCCAGGAGCAAAATTTAGTATCAATTAACAGACATCATGTACCTTTAATGTGATATAATAAACACTCAGATAATGACAAATACAAAATAGACAGTAGCCTTACTGGTATAAAAATTCCATGTAAAATTAAAAATTATTACTGAGTTAAGTGCTAAGAAAGAAAGATACATAGCTCCAAGAAGGGGTCCAGTGAGGACAGACTGTGAATGAGGAGCTATTGCTGCATCCTGGGTGGCATGGGCAACAACGAAATTCATACAACTCCTCAGCTCACTCTCAGCCTGATCCTCCTTCGCCATGGTCTTCCATGACAGCAGAGCCTGAAGGGAGGGCCCCCTGCTCTGGCTGAATGTACAGTACCCCCTGGAGGGCACCAGGACCAGAACACTTTCTGTCAATGCTCTGCCCTGAACTCGGGAGCCGGCCTCTGACTCCATTACTGCTGTTTCTCCCTGTGGGCGTGTGGGAGACTGGGAGGAATACCAGTTTGACATGAGGCAAACCTGTGTTTGAATTTGTTCTCTGTCACTTGGCAGCTCTGTGATCTCAACCCCTTTAAGCCTCAATTTTTCTCATCTACACAATAGGAGTAATAATACCTATTTTATGGTATAATTGAGGATGAAATAATGTAAGTACAGAGGGCTGAGGAAAAATCCTGGAGCATCGCAGGTGCTCAATGAATGGTAGCCTTTCTGTTTCAACCATATTCCTGTCAAAGTGGTAAAGAACAACCTTCTCTTGCCAGTGGGGTAGTCTTGTGCCCCCAGTGTGTACAGCTGGCCCTCCATATCTATGGATTCTGTATCCGTGGGTTTAACCGACTGAAGATAGGAAATACTTTTAAAAACTGTATCTGTACTGAATACATACAGACTCATCATTATCCTTGTCATTGTTTACTAAACGACACAACATAACCACTATTTACATAGCATTTATGGTGTATTAGGCATTATCAGTAATCTAGAGAAGATTTAAAGTATACAGGAAGTTGTGCGTAGGTGTCATCTTATATATGGAACTTGAACATCCCTGGATTTTGGTATTCATGAGATCCTGGATCCAATCCCTTGAGAATACTGAGGAAAAAACTATGCAGAAATGCTAATGGATGCTTTTTAAATTTAATTCCTTCTCTGTGAAGTCTTCTCCAAAGTCTAAATTCAAATTGCTGGATGAGAAGGTTAATAGCAGTGTCTATGCACTATCCTGTGAGGTCCATCTCATCCCTGTGTTCTGTCCTGGTGCTTTGTTTATACACTCCCATTCAGATTGAATCTCTCTTCCTATCCACATCAGCTTGCCTTGCTGAACAATCATTCACTGTGCACTTGTTAGTGTTATTCTAAGCACTGGAGAAGCAGTGCAAGGGAGACAGTGCTTTTATGCACAAGGCTTAAACCTGGCAGAGCAAGAGGCCAATAAATTCCAAAGCAAATAAAGACATAGTATTATTCCAGATTAAGTCCTGTGAATAAAAAAAATACAGCAATTGGATAGAAAGTGAGAAAGGGAAGGAAAATATTCTTTAGCTAGGATGCTCAGGGAATTGCATTTTTTAAAGGAGAAACGTTTCACCTGAAGATTATAAGGAGATGGGAGTCACACAAAGATCATGGGAAGAATTCCAGATGGAGGAAACATTAGCATGAGCTTGGGATGTTTGAAGGAATGAAAGAAGGCCCATGTGACTTAAGCAGAGTGGTAATAATGATTTCAGAGAAGGAAATAGGAGTTAGAGCATGCAGAGCCATGTAAGGAGTTGGATTTTCATTCCTCTGGAATGAAAATTCATTGGGGGGTGGGGGTCTTCCAACCAGAGAGCCAAAGTCCTGACTTTCATCTTAGAGAGATCATTCTGAATACTATGTGGGCATGGGCCTCGCAGGGCCAACAGAGGAGGCAGGTTGGTCAGTGGGAGGTTATCGTAAGAGTCTAGGAGAGATAAAGGTGGCTTGAATCAGGGTTACAGGAGCAGAGATGGGAGGGACTGGCAGGATGTGTGAAATGCGTTGGAGTTGAACAACAGAACTTACTAATTGTAAGTGGGTGTAAGGGAACAAGAAGAATCAAGAATGATTGCTAGATTCTCAGCATTAAGAACCAATGACTGGTGGTGCCATTTACTGAGATAAGGAAGACTTTGAAAAGAAGGAAAAAGGAATTGCTTTCGTCATTAAGTTGGAAATGTTTATTAAACAAACAGTGGGAAATATTGAATAAACAATATAAGTGCAAGTCTGGAAATCAGGGAGATCTGGCTTGAGTCATACATTGAAGAATTATTAGCCTGTTAGATTAGATAGTATTAAAGACATGGGAAATAATGTAGATGGAGAAACAAAATGGAGAGAGACCTGGAGCATGCCAACATATACAGTCACAAGTGTCACAACCGTGGCATTGAGTTCTAGCCTCTGGGCTCTCTAGCTAATGCAACTCACCTTTCTGGCCCAGTTCAAAGCAGGGCTCTCACTGCTTTCCCCAGTCACCAATTTTGCCTTTATATCTTATCCCAGCTGCTCTTCCAATCTGTCTGCCTCATGGTGGCACTTAGTCATGCTTGGCCTTGCATGGTTACTTTATGTCTTGTATGTGTCAGCTCTTGTCTCTCCAGAGAGATTGCTGCCTTTAGAGAGCAGTGAATAGGTCTAATAAATCCCTGTATCTCCCTTCAAAACCTAACAGACAACTATTAAGTGCTCAGAAATACATGTTGATTGATAGGGTGAGGCTGCTTGGGAAAAGCCCCACAAGGCCGTGTTGGCATTGCCATGTTTGTAACCCCTGTGCCTGGCACATCCTCTTGCCTGGTGATACCACCCAGGCAGGAATAAGCCATTGTTTCTACCATGGAAGATTAAATAAGTACCAGAAAATCTGCCTGCCAGGCAGGTGGGCAAAGCAAAACACAAAGAAGTGAAATTAGTTTCCTGGAAAATGAAAACGGACAAGTAAAGAAAAACAAAACCCAATACGGACAAAGCCCAGACTCCATTAGAAGGGAGAAGGTCCTCAACACCCACTTGAGAGCCTGACCACAAGATCTGTTTGCTGAAGGAGGCCAGCCGATCTGAACACTAAATAGAGTTAGCTCTTATCACATTTCTAGAGCTGACATTTCTGAAGTCTGTGACAGGGCATGTTCTCTATGCCTCTCTTTTCTGCTTGAGTATTGCAAGCTGCCTGCTGCTTAAAGAGCTGTTGGATCATCGTTAGCTGTGGCCAGAACACTGACTCCTCAGGGCTTTCTCAAAGCCTATGCAGTGTCTGATCAGCAGCACAAAAAGACAAAGAAGGTTGCAGGCACAGAGGACACGGAGGGAGGGAGACAGGGAGGGAAATGGAAGGGAAGCTGTGCAATTGAATCCAGGGAACAAAAAAAGAAATCCGTGGCAGCAGATGTCAGTGAGGGAGCATACGAAAATGCTGATGAATGAAATGGAGCTAGAACTATCAGAAACAAAGAAAAGATGAGAATTTTGTAAGGAATAGAAAGACACAACACAGAATATGAATCAGAGTAGGGGGAATGAATGGAAACATAGAAACAATAGGCGAAGTGTGGTTGAGTGGGAAAATTGTACGATAAATAGAAAATATATAATAACTCCTTACAATACTTCAGGACTTTTGGAATACTTGGTCAAGAATGATGAATAACAATGTCTTTAATGAAATTAGACTTAAAATATTACTAATTAACTTTAGTGATGTAGTACAAGATTCAGCTTATTTAGGAAATCAGAAAAAGTATATAATTTATATAATTCATGAAAGCCACAAGGAAGGAATTGTTTTCAGATACCATAATTAATACATTTGTGATGATGTGTAGGTTCTTAGGATGATCAGTGAGTTTTCATTGATATTTCTAATCTTGAGACAGACCTATGGACCATGTGGTATATCAAAATTAATGTGAATATAAGGATTCAGAAGGGAAAGAAGTGGCTCCTTTCTGAGGCTTTCTGTATTACTAGAGGACTTTTTAATTTGTATTTATTTTTAAAAATGTCTTACTTACCATATCCATATATCACAAAATTGTAGTGTATCAGGTTGGAAAATATCCTATGTGCATAGTTTGCTCATTCCTTCTGGGTCTCATTGCAAATTCTCAGGCCTGGTTTGGTTGAGAAGATTTTTGGCCATGGTCAATATGGATTTATTTAAAGGCTGAATGGTTTGCTATTATTGCTAAGAGCCTAGCCAAGCTTTAGTTACAGATAAACATGTATGAATCCAGCCTGTGTGATGTCATCAATCCAGATGGCAGCAGAGTGACTGGAAGTCCCACTCCTGGGCCATCTGGGCTGTTGGGGGTGGTCAGACTTTTTGATGTTTTCTGGGTGAATCACATCAATACAAGTGGGGAGAAAACAGAGAATAGAGTCATTGGCTACAAAGTCAATAGTTGTTTGGTTTTTTTTTCTTTTCATCCAGATATTCCTTTTGGTCCTTGCTGGAGTAACAGAAATTAAGAAAGTGTTTGCTTTGAAAGTCTGATGGTTAGCTGTTAGTTGTCTGTCTACCCTCAAACTCCAGCAAGCTAAGAGCTTGCTTAGTGGCCACTTTTTGACTCCTTGGTACGTTAATCTATCCTCTGTCTTCAAGGGCCCTGGAAACTGTTTTTAGGTGTTTATGTCAGGTCTAATGTAGACTCTGGGTAAGATCACCCCAAAATATGTAGGAAATTGACCATAGCTTTGGACTTGTTTTGGAAGCTCTGAGTGACCCCAGGCAGGAGAGAGTTGGTAACAGGTCTTATGATGACTCATAGTCTTTGGTACCATTTGATTTTCTTAGTCACTCCAGACCAGGCTTACAATGAAAGAACCTAGAGGGGGACAGAAACAAATGTAAGGTTTGCAGGTACTCCTTGAGAACATTGACCATTAGTATGGCTATTTACCATGGAAAATGATTTGGGTAGGATAAGTTACATATTCCTATTTCAGAATTTAGAGAGCAAGTATCTACGATAGAGGAAATAACATGAATAGACACAAACCCAATAGTGGACCTGTGTTGTTGTACCATTTTGGTCAGAAATCAGACCAAAACTACAAAGATGTTGAAGGATTTGTTCAAGGTTGCAGCCAGTCAGAGATGAAAGCATTATTCTCTTCCTCCTACAACTGCATTCCATCTGTACAACCCAAAATATTCCATGCCCTCACAGGACAAAAAGGGACCAATAAGAAAATGCCCCTAAATACAGCCTTTGACCCTTGGCAGGTGGCCAGTCTATCTTGCACTTTAAGTACAACGTGTCTTTTCAGATGTGGCCTCTGTTCCTTCTCCCAGGGCATTAGGCAGTGAATGGGCCATTCGCTGCAGAGACTGGGCAGCTCTGCGAGGCTTTTCGGCAGAATGCAGGGAGGCTGAGTTTGAAATGACTCTATATTTGTCTTAATAGGCACGACCCTGACTCTGGGGACACATTTCTCACTGTCATGACTGCCTGGTGGCTTGAATCAAGACAGTGATTCATTTGAGTTTTTCTCATTCTCTTTTTCATTAATAGAAGAACCCCTGGGTCATTTATAGTTTGGACCTTGTCCCCTTTCATCCTTTATTTATAAAAAGCACGAATATTCTCCCTGTTAATAGGGAGGTCGGGTTCACATTCACCCTAATTCCTTTTGTTCACAAGGTCAGTATTTTCATACTTTTCCCAAACAGATTGTTTTTACATATCTGATGAAAAAGAAGCTCAAAGATGACCTTTGAAGGACCTTGTCACTCAATGTCTTGTTAAATCCCAGAAAGCCTGTCCTTTGCCTACCCATTTCTCATATGTATTTTTTTCCTGATGAGCTCAATTATAGGCAATGGATTTTGATTTAGTATGAAGATAAGTGTATAGCAGTTTTAGGTGTGTGGAAATAATGGATTGTCTCCAAATAGAGAGCATCCTGGTGTTTGAGTTGTATAATGGATATGCAATGGATAATGGTCATGTATCAGAGATAACATTAGAAGGGATTTACGCAGCCAGGTGCAGTGACATACACCTGTAATCCTAGAGGCATGGGAGACTGAGGCAGGGGGATCACAAGTTTGAGGCCAGCCTAGGCAACTCAGAAGACCCTAAGCAAATGAGTGAGACCCTGTCTCAAAATAAAAAATAAAAAAGGGCTGGGGGTGTAGCTAGCTCAGAGGTAAAACACCCCTGGGTCAAATCCTCAATACCTAAAAAAAAAAAAAAAAAAAAAAAAAGAAGAAGGGATTCATGCAGCAGATTAGGGGGTTGGCCTAAATAAAACATTTGAGTATTTTAAAATGCTAGATATAAGGAAAGCAAAGAAAAATGAGGCAGTCTAGCAGCATTGACTTAGAAGATCCCTCAAACGTCTTTCAATCTATGTATGTCTAGATACACTAAGATATAAAGTAAGAAAATCTTAGAAGCAGCTTATTTCTTAGAGTTGTTGACTTGGAGTGATTGATTGATATAATTTTTGTTAAGCCTTTTTTTTTAATTAGGAGAAGAAAATTCAGCTTTGAAAGGTGAATACCCCCTCCAAGATCACACAGCTAGTTATGTTATTTATTTAAACAAATAGACATACTCCCTGGATTATGGAATAGACAGAATACTCATAGCATGAGTGTGTTCTAAATTTTCCTTTAGACTAGGGTTGGAAATTCCTACTTTCCTAGGTGCTATAATAGGTGCAATTTAGGGAAAGGTTTAATTTATGTGAATAATACTCTAATTCATGAGACATAGGGGAAGAATGTGGTGGTGGTGGAGTGGGTTTCTGTTAAGACCTCAGAAGCGTCACCCAGGAGGAGGTAGTGAGTTTAGCAACAAACAGGAAGGTAGCAGCTGTTTCCATGGTGTCATTTAAAGAGATGCCATGGTTACCACTCCATATATCAAGGACGATCATCTTTCTATAAGAATAGTTTCACTGCTTTGGGTCCTAAGGTATTTGCAGTCTTACAGAGGAGTCTTTTTAAAGATCATGGTTAATGTCTAACTCTGCCAGCTAATACCTTAGTCTCATATGCCTAGCCTATAATGACTTCATTTAATTTACCAGCTGATGGCTACTCAGGGGAAGCCTCTACAGGGAACTGGATACACCCAGGTACCTTGATGTTGGGTACCAGGATGGTAGGAGAACGAACATTGCACATAGGTAGTACTGGCTTCTAGTTCCAACTTTGCCATTTATGAGTACTATGACCTTGGGAAAGTTAGAGGATGTATGTAAGTCTAAGTTTCTTTATCATAAAATAGAGATAATAATAATACTCCTTAGGGTTATTTTAAGAATTTGATAGAATATTGATTAGATGTTTCTGTAAGGCACCCAAAAGAGTGCCAGATTCAAATGAAGTGCTCCGAAAATGTGGATTATTTCTGCCATTACACCAGAATGAAGAAAGGAACTCAAATCAGGGGTAGAGCAGACACCAAAGAAAAGTCATGCTACAAGACAGGTTTGTGCATCTTTTCTCTAGAGGGAAAATTGGATCTCAGAAAAAAACTAAGGGAAGTGGCTGTATGTACTGTGAAGATCTTCTCCCCTCCGCCTTGCTCTTGGAGAAGAAGGACTGTGTGTGGTGATGCACATGCAGCACTGGCTTTCTCAGTCTGTCTTCTGGTCTCATTTTCCCTTCACCCCATCTGTCCTGTACTCTGTACCTCTGCTATTTGGAATTTCTAATCTCTAGATAATTGCACACATTGGTTCTCTGGTCTGGAAACATTCCTGGCTGGCTAATTCTGATTTGAATGCTGAGTCTCAGCTTAGATGTGACATCCTCTGGGACCATCCCCACCCCCCACTCCTAGACTCCTTAGACAGAGCTAAGTGTTTCCCTTGTGTGCTTCTGCACATCATCCTACCAGAGAATACTTCACACTTATTATGACTGCTTGTTCATGCTTGTTTTCCCCATGAGATGGTAAATTCTGTGTGAGTAGGGAAATCATCTGCTTACATGATCTCTCTAGTGTCTAGCACAGTAAGTGGTAATTAAGATGAAGTCAATAAATATTTATTAAATAAGTGAATGAATGAATCATATGCTGAGGTTTAGAGGAGGGGAAATTGCTTTGTATTTATCTTCAGACTTCTACTCTGATCTGCAAATATCCTTGTTATGATATCATCATTGTTCTTCTTTTCCTTGTAGAAGCTTCCTGCAAATTATTTATATCTAATAACAGGACAGATTTCCATGTAATCAAAGATAATAGCATGTAGGGACTGCTATGTTTTAGATATTCTTTGTGTCCTTGGGATTCATGTGCTAGAAAACTGTCCCCCAGTGTAATGGTATTGAGGTAGTAGGGATTTTAAGAGATGATTAGATCATGGAGCTGCCACACTCAGAAGGAAGGCCTGGTCCCTCCCTGCTCTTGTGCTTCCTTGCTTTCACATGTGCCCCTTGGCATGAGGCCATTTTCCACTTCTGCGTCATTGTTTGATGTATCTGGGGTGTCCTCACTACCAGAATTGTGAGCCAAACAAACCTCTTTTCTTTATATATCATCAGCATCAGCCATTCTCTTACAGAAACACAAAACAGACTAAGGCAGGAACAATCTCTGTTTACCAAACTTGTGGCTTGAGTAGGGTCTTATTGCTTTATCAGCTAAAGAACAGTGCATACATATCTAATGCAGATAATAGTGGGGGGATGTCTTCCAAACTATGTTGAAAAGTATAACAGCAAATCACTGTGACAGGCAAACAAATTTGGATTTCTTCTCAGCGGGCACCTATACTATATTTGTATTACTTTATTTCTGTTTTTTGGTGTTGGGGATTAGACTCAGGTCCTTGTGCATGCAAAGCATGGGCTTTACCACTAAGCTACACCCCAAGTCCTGGAGCATGTTGGTTGGATACAAAAGACTTTGAGCTTTGCAGATACCACTGTCACCTGTAGCTACCCACTACTAGCCATAGTCAACCCCACTGTGTTCTTCGACAATTGCAGTTGACAGCAAGCCCCTGGGTCTGGTTTCCTTGGAGCTGTTTGCAGAGGACATTCCAGGATTTTCTTTCCAGTGCTCTAGAGTATTGGAAAGAAAGTATTTGGTTACAAGACCCCTGATTTCTCAGAATTATTCCAGGATTTCTGTACTGGGGTGATAACTTCATTTGCCTTAGTGGCACTTGTGGCAATTCCAACTAGGGGGAGAAATTTGATGATGAGAACTTCATCATGAAGTACACAGATTATGGCATCTCATCCTCCACCAAGCACAAAAGGTTCCTGGTTTTTCAGTAGCACTAAGACAGACGGCAAGCTTGTGGTCTTAGGAAGTTGAAGGAGGGCATGAAGATTATGAAAGTCATTGAGCATCTGGGGTTTAAGAACGGCCAAAACAGAAGGAAGATCACCATTGCTGACTATGGATGACTTTAATCCATTTAATTTGTGTTTATCTGAACCCCCAGACTATGCCATCTGTAGCTCAGGAGAGCACACCTTCACCCCAAGTGCTTGCAATATCTTTTAATTTTTTTGCTCTCACTGTGGTTCATTGAGTTTCATATTTTTCTTAATTTCCTCTAAGGTTAGCTGGATTGCAGGGTTAATTGTATGATTCAAAATAAAAAAAACCCCAGCAATAATAAAATACTCTCAATTACTTTCCCTTTTTTGGATGGGGGACTTTTTCCATTTAGCACATGACCTCTCTCCATCAGCACTTAGACATGGAGTGAACCCAGATTTATCACTCAAACCAAGGCACTTTTGAGCTCCAGCCTGTGACCTGAGAATGGGCCCAGTTCCTCTTTGTGTCACGTGTTCAATAAATGAAAGAGGAATTGCCAGCCTAACTTCCTCTAGAAAAGCAGGATTGGAAGGGCACACTTACAGTGGTGTATGATGCATGTGGGGTAACAAAACTCAGTCTAGTTGGCATGCAATAGGGCTTTGGAATGGAAGGAAAGCAGCCTGTGGTAGTGTGAATTTTATTTTTCCATGAAAAAAAGTTTTATTTTGAGATATTCACATATAAGCAGAAAGTATGCAACTCAAGTACAAAGAACTTCCAGATCCCCCTCACCCAGTTTCTCCAGCTTAGTATTTTACTGCCTTGCCTTCCCCCACCATGACCTTGTGTGATTTGTAAAGAGGAGGGAAAAGTCCATTTTTATTTCTAAAACCATGGGAATAGTATCAGGAGGAAGCCTTGGCAAACAGCCAAACAAGAAGGACTGGAAATCGAAGAATGAGTTTTTGTCGGAAACTTCCCTATGCTGAGCACTGTGCTGTGTGGAAACAGTACCTCTCTAAGCCCTTGGAAGGATCCACTGAAGTATTATTATTCCCTCTTTACAGATGAGAAAACTGAGGTTCATAAAGGATAGGTCACTTGCCTAAGATCATAGGGCTAGCAAATGGCCATGCCTCAGTGTGCCATCTTAAGGTTTCTCTTTTCATTATTGCTGGCCATGTCCTTTGTGAAGGGAATATTCATTTGGGAATAAAAGGGCTGAGTTTTGCCCTAAATCTGTGTTATCTTGGGCCAGACACTTCACTTCACAGGAATTCAGTTTCTTTCAACTATAAAATGAGGGTAGCTGAACTAGATTAACCTTAAGAATACTTTTAGCTTGAAATTCTTTGAATAATTTAATAGATGTAATATTTTTTGCTGGTTCAATGACAAAGCATATTATCGCCTACCATAAGAACTGGAGAAATGGGGCTTAGAGCATGTTTAATTCAGCAGCAAATGAGTTAAATCCTCATTTAAAGGAGTTAAAATCTTAGTTGGGTAGTCTATTTTGGTAGCCTCTTTACAACATAGACCTGTCTCTGACTTTGACCTTTTGCTACTTTCTGCTATGTGCTATTCACTGTGTTTAGACCTTTAGGTATTCACTCCTCACATCCAAGAGTTGGGGGAATTCGGAGGGAGAGAGGTTGACATTGCCTCTGAGGGATAAATTGAAGGTGGGGATTAAAGAATTTCTCCTTGTTTCACAGGGTTGGTTTTTAACTTACCCTTGGTTGCTGAGTATAAGTTTCCTTAGATAGTCCATTCTAGCTTCAAAGAGTGCTATTAAAAACACACTCTTTCTAAATATTTTACTGTCCTTCAGAAGGCAGAGTTATGTGTACCCACAGAGTTAAGCAATGATGCTCCAAGAGCCCCTCCAAATAAACTGTAAGATAAATATAGCTCCCAGAATTCCAAATGAAATTGTTAGTAATAAAAATATCATTTTTAACTTAAAATATACACTGCTGTCTTTTGAAGTAAATCCCCTTGATTTTTTTTTCAGGGCTGCAGATTTAATTCAGGGACTCACACATGCTAGGCAAGTGCTCTGTCACTGAGCTACATCTCCAGACCCCCCGGAATTTTTAATGTAAAACCTAAGAGCTACCAACAGCCTTATTATTGCCACATATTCTTCTGTCTTGTTGCTGGGGATCTGGAGGTAAGGGTTTTCTTTTTTCTCCTGTCATTACAGATTCTAGGGAAGGAAAGTTTGAGACAAACTGATATTTAAGGAGTATGACACAGTGCTTAGTATATATTAAATGTGCTCCGAATATAGCTATTCTTGTTACTATTGCTATGTCTAGCTCAATTCTCTTTTTGCATAATTTTCTGACCCCCATAATGTAATTTTCCATATTGTCTTGTTTCTTTATAATATGAATCATCTGAGCATTTGACACCAATTGAAGGCAGGTGCAAATTCCTCCCATTTACTTTGAACTGATACCTTGGTTCGGAGCCCCATAGGTTCCAAATCTATAACCTAGGAAGACAATAACTCTAAGGTCAAGAACTCATAACAAATAGGTGATGGCAGCTAATCTATCCCTCCTGAGACCTTTTTCTCTTGACCAAATATTCCTTGTTTCTTCAACTCTTCATGTAATATGGGTTTTGCATTCTTTTATCAAACTCCCTGCTTCAAAAAATATTCTCCTACATGTATACCTTTTTCAAAGAACTGATTCAATTGTTCTAACAGACTTCCTATTCTTGTTGCATGCCTTCCACCACAGGCTGGTTAACTTCAAGAGGGGAAAAAGGGAGGCAGGTGAAGTCCTCTCCATCTTTCTGAGTTTGATCATGGGCAATTATTGGAAAATGTGACCTATTAAACACCTAAAGTCTTTTGGTTATTCAGCATTCTCTTCTCTGCTTTCCTAATTTCATTTTCAAGAATTATCTTTTCCCCACTAGATACTATCTGTTGGGACTATAATCTGGGGTCCTGTTTACTTCTTCACTAGTGCTGGTAATGACATAAACTAAGACAATCTGCTGTTTCTTCCTTGGAATCTGAATCTTCAGGAAGACAATGATGTTGAAAATAACTGGATATACATTCATTCTAGCAGGGCTACTTGATCATACCATACTTGCTATAAGCCATTGTTATAGGTCCTAATTTCTAGCCTTCCATTGCTTCTGTTGAACTCACCACACCCTACTAACATGTTGCTTTTGCTTAAGTTAGCTAGTTGCTATGAAGTGCTTAAGAATAAATAATCTCTACCCAACGTGACCACTGTCCACAGTGGTGTGCCTGTCAGCTGTATGTACTTCTACAACACTTATTCATGGAATTTTTAAAGTAATAGAGTAATCTTCAGCTTTTTAATTAGAAGATTGAATCCATGTTAGAAAAACCTGAACCTGTTCTCGTCTTCCTCTCCTGCCTACAACAGGATTCTAGAATTTTTACTGAAGCAATCCATTATTAAAACATATAACTTTAACTGAATATAAATAATTAGTGACTTTTTGAAAAGAGCACTTGTCTGCATTTTAAACAAGAAGAAGTCAGCTCTATCGCACAGTTACAAGGGGCACGAGGTTCAGTATTCTCTTACAGGTGAGATTGAGGGAGGAGGAAGCATTTGCATCTGCCAAAATGTCAGTATTCTACAATTAAGTTAGACCTCACCTTCTTACTGGTGTTGAAAATGACAAAAGTAATGTAGATATCTTAGCACAAGATTAAAATCAGTTGACAGGTGAACATGAAAGCTTTGTTAATAGAGTGACAAAGCCACGTGGGCAAATGCTCTTGTGAGGCAGCCTGTGTTCTGCTTGTCCTTGACGTAGACCTTGCTGGGCGACTTTCTCTGATACCTTGGATCTGGCTCACCTCCTACAGTTAAGATTTTTGTCACTGAAGTTTCATACTTCTTCTTTACTGGTGAGATGTTAGCCAGATTTTTGTAACCTTTCAAGAAGTAGAAGCTGAGAAGAGAAGATAGTAGCACAAGCAGTTTATATGAAAGTGAAAAGGGAGAAGAAGCAGGATTCAGTGGGAAAAACCCTCAGATTGCTGTGCAGATCCACCTCTTGTAATAGGAAAAGGGAGAGGAGTCAGGGAGAGACTGAGGAGGCTGTACACATCACTGATCTCTGTAAACCCAACAGGGAGCAAACACTGCATGTTCGAGGCATTGTTCTTTGGACAGAAGTAGCTAGGCCCAGGTACCCTCATCATGTAGTCATGGGTGGGAGACTTTATATTTGTATCTTAAACTCATTAATGGCTTAATCTCTCAGTGCATGTATTCTGGAACCAGATATTCCAGGTTTGAATCCCAGCTCCAACGCTTGCTTATGTAACCTTAGAAAATTTATTAAACCTCTCTGTGACTTACATTCCTCATCTTTAAAGTTGAGATAACATAGAAAATAACATTATAGAATAATTATAAAGCACATTGAAGAATGCTCCATACAGGGTAAGTACACAATATGTATTAACTATTACTCTTTATCCATTGAATGTCAACTATGTGCCAATCTCCTTTGACCTGCCTCTTTGGAGTATTCAGACTGAAGATCAGCTCTGTGAAGCCATGATTATATTTTACTTTTTATTGAAAGTACATCTGAGGGGCTGGAGTGGTGGCTCGGTGGTTATGGTGCTTGCTCGGCATGCACAAGTACATGGGTTGAAACCCCAGCACCCACATACACAACTAAGTGTCAGAGCAACGGCAGCCATGTGAAAAACTCAAAAAAATTGATTCTCTCTGTCTCTCTTTCACTGTCCTTCTATCTTAAAAAGAAAAAAAAAGTATATCTGAGAGACTGAAGCCACTAACTGGATGCCCTGATTACAGTGGCAGTGGCCAAGAACTTGGAGCAAGTCTTGTGTGTACACTTTGTTGTTTATGGCTTTTGTTCTTCCTTAAGAGGTTAACATTGGCCCAGAGGCTAAGTGCACAATGGCAGTTTTAAATGTCAAGCTTCCATTTATTTATGTGTTGAAGTGGAACAAGGGAACTCTCATCACACAAGTGACTAGTGAGTAAATGGCCCACATGCAGCACTTTTAGGAACTATGGAGAAAGAACTTCCTTAAAAGAAGTCCCCTAAAGGCTGCCAGGGAGATCATTTTATTTATTTAGCAAACACTTATATAGTACTTAGTGGTCCCAGATAGTACTCTAAGTGCTTTATAAATCTCAATTAATTTAATCTTACAACTACTCCATGATTTAAGTACTCGGTAAGTGATGTGAACACACTTATTTTATAGCTGTGGTCCCTGAGGTCTGGTGAGGCTGAATAACTTGCTCTAGGACAGAAACTAGTAAGAAGCAGAACTGGACTGGAAATACAGGCCGGGTTTGTGTCTCAAGTCTGGGGCCTGTGCTCTTCTCCGACACACACAGCCTGCCTCCTCAGTCAGTTCTCATTAAAATGCATTTCTTGTTTCTCATCTCACCGCTGTGAAGACTCTGAGCATAAATCTCCAAAAGAAACATCCTAATGTTCCCTGGGGCTGAGAATCCATCTAGCTTGGTTTAGAGAAGGGCCCTTCAGTTGTGGTTCTGTATTTGTTACTTTGCACTTCTAATTTGGAATTTTACAGTGATGCACCTGAATGTTAGAGGTTCTCTGGATCCAGTTTGCCAATTTCCCCACAGAATACACAGGACAAGGTGCCAAACCCTAAACCAATATCCAAGGGAAACAGAAATGATCTCTAGTTAACAAGTTGGTGAATCCCTAAGTGGTGCATGATTTTGGATTTAAAAACGCTGTTTTGTCTTAAATTTATTATTACTTTAGAACACACTTTTGTATGTTCAAAAAACCTTCTAGCTTTCTGGCTATATTTTTTTTCTTTTGTTTTTTTGCCAGTGGCATTTGTGTGCATGTTTTCTCCATTTCACTTTTCATGCCTAGATGGAGTAACTAGCAAATAGCAATGCAGAATAATAAAGCATTTGATTTTCATGTCAGGCTGTCATATGATTTACAGCAGATTTTCAGAAGGCATAACCCTAGTTCAGAAAGAAGGAAGACATGAAGAAATCCCTATGAAGAAAGAAGAAAAGATTTGGGATCAAATAAAACTCATGTAGTATTACTCAGCCAAGAGTCACACAATGTGATTTATAATCTCAGCTCTTCCATAAATTTGCTGTATGGTGTTGGGCAAGAAAACATGCAATTTCTCTGGTCCTTAGCTTGTGATTATTTTTATGTTAATTTCAATGTCAATGATCTGTAGAATTTTGAGGAAGGGGTAATGGCATAGCATTCTGGAGGGGAAAATTAAAATCATATTCATTATATTGATTCCTTGTCTTCTTATACTCATTATAAATCTGTATATATGCTATTGTCTAATCAATGTGAGACAAATGACATTGCAGTGCCATTTATATTAGGAAGTAAAATAGATGGCAAAACACTGAACGGATTTTATGATTATAATAATGTTATTTCCATTGGGGCTTTTAATTCAGTTTTGTGGATAGATTGGACAGATGAAGTTGGGGGTATTATATTTATTTAAGTGCGTTCACTTGATAATCTTTTATAATAGAGATCTGGTAATTATAATGAGGATTTTTTTATTCATCAATCTTACTATCTTTCTTTTCTTGTTCTGCTGTTCTTTGTTACTGTCACCAACATAGTGGATCTGCTCATAAAATTACATTTCTGTCTCTTACTTTATTTTTTTTTATTAAGGAGTTGAGTTTTTGTACAATCATGCATGCATATAAAGTAACAATTTGATATACATTTGATCTTAATCCAAAATCACCCCACATTGCCCATTCCCCAGTCTCTTATATCTTCTATATGCTCCCTAAAACAGATATATATGTCTTATATGTATTATATATAATTGTGATTTTTTCCAAAATTAAATTATTACATAAGTATTATTTGGCTTCTGGGGGTGGGTAGAGTATGCTACATTGTTGATTGACTCCCTAAATCCCTCCCTTACCTCCCTCCCCTGTGTCCCCTCATCCACATTTCTATGGTTCCCCTAGATTAGATGTTACTTTGCCTTTGGTGTGTCTAGTACATGAGCTTGACTACCTTTCACCCAAGCCTGGGTTTTGCTTTAGGCTTCATAAATGAGCGAAAATATTTGACCCTTGAGTCTCTGGGTTTGGCTAACTTTGCTCAGCATGATTTCTTCCATTGCTATTCATTTACCTTCAAAGGCCATAATATCATTGTTTCTAATAGCTGAGTAGAACATACCACAGCTTTTAGATCCATTCATCCAGTGACAAGCATCTGGGTTGATTCCATAATTTAGCTATTGTAAATTGAGCTGCTAAAAACATTGATTTTGCTGTATCACTATAATGTGCTGATTCTAGATCCTCTGGGAAAATACCCAGAAGATGGATAGCTGGTTCATATGATGGATCCATCCCTAATTTTTGGAGAAGTCTCCACACTGCTTTCAAGAGTGGCTCTACCAGTGTGCAGTTCCCTCAATGGTATGCTAGTGTTCCTATCTCCTCACACCCCCTCCAGCATGTATTACTGTTTATATTCTTCATCTTTGACAATCTGAGTGGAGTGAGGTGAAATCTTAATGGAGTTTTGATTTACATTTCTCTGATTACTAGTGATTTAGAACAATTTCTGGTGTGTTCATTGGCTTGCATGATTTCCTCTGTTGAGAAGTTTCTGTTTAGCAATGTGGCCCATTTATTGATTATTGATTGGATTGTTTGTGGTTTTGGTATTAAGTTTTTTGAGGTTTTTTTTTCTTGTAAATTTTGGGTATTCGTCCCTTGTCAGAGGAATCACAAGCCATGATTTTCTCCAATTCTGTAGGTTCTTTCCTGAGACTTTCGACCAATTCCTTGACTGAGCAAAAGCTTTTTAATTTAATAGCATCCTGCTCATTAATTCTTTCATTGTTTATCTGACATAGTCTTACATATTAGAGGGAATCGTTGTTACATATTCATGCATGCATGGATATTGACAAAGTAAGTTAAGGCGGATCCTAGTCCAGGGTGCCCCCAATCCATTCCCTGATATTTTCTTTTCTACTATTCTTTGTTGTTTTCCTACTTTTGATATAAAAATACTATGAACCCCAACACATTATTTTTGCTTCAAATGGTCATTTATCTTTTATACAAAATTAAAATTGATAAATGAAATATGTGCATTTATAGTTTTCAACAAATTTGGAATATGTTGTTCATATTTCTTCAAATACATCTGAGTTAGATTGCTTAATATTTTCCCTCAGGCTATTCAAGATGTTTATTTTTTTCATTCTCTTTTTCTTTGTTTCATTTTAGATACATTTTTGCTATGTTGTCACATTCACTAATTTTTCCTTCTGCAATGTCTAACATTATGTTAATACTATCCAATAATATTTTTAATCTCTAGAAATTCCACTGGATTCTTCTTCTTTTTTCCTTGCAAGAGAGAAAGAGACACAGAGAGAGAGAAAGAGAGAGAGAGAGAGAGAGAGAATCAATTTTATTTAGTTTTTCATGTGGCCCTCATTGCTCTGACACTTCATTGTGTACGTGGTGCTGGGGTTCGAACCCATGTATTTGTGCCTGCCAGGCAAGCACCATATACACTGAGCTATCTTCCAGCTCCCATGGGGTTCTTCTTAATATCTTCCATCTCTTTACTCATGTGTTCATGTTTTTCATTATAACTCTAAACATATTGAAAACACCTAAAATAGCTTGCTAACTCCATCATTTTTGTCCTTTCTGAGTATATTTCCATCAACTGATTTTTATCCTCATTATGAATTACATTCTTCTGCTCATTTTTATGTTTATTCTAGTAATTTTTGGATGGATTATGAACATAGTAAATTTTATATTGTTGAGTGTAGAATTTTGTTGTATTTCTTTAAAGAGTGTTGGCCTTGTTTCTAGAGTGCTTAAGTTACATGCAGCTTAGATGACGACTTTCATATCAGATCAAGAGTTTTTAAATTCTTCAATGGAAAAGTATAGAGTCGTATTTTTCTGTAGCTAATTATGTCCCTACTGTGATATGTGACCTTTTTGGGATATTGACTGAACAACCTGTGAATTCAACAACATCTCTCTATTCTGGTTGTTGGGAACTTGAAAGATTCCTCCAGTCATATGTGAGTTTAGGGAAATATCTTGCTTTATAACTCCCTGGTAATTATCATTTCTCTAGAAGTTGATTTTTCTCAGCCTTGTGGAGTTTCATCCTATGCACATGAAAACAGGTATTCAGTCCAAAACTCAAGCAGACCCCTGTATAGATTTCTGATGTCCTTATTCAATGTTGGTCCTTCTCCAAAAGTTTGTCCTATGAATTTTGGTCATCTCAGCCTCCCGAAATTCCAACCTCTCTCTCCTCCATTCAGCAGTACTTCTGGGTTTTGCTTGGGTTCTACCTCTCCACTGTTGTCTAGAAATAGTCTCCAAGTTAAATGCTGAGGTAATTGTAGGACTCATTTCATTTGTTTTCTTCCTCTCAGAAACCACGGTGCTGTTTCTCAAAAGATACCCTTTTGTTCAATGTCCAAAACTTCTTAGTCCATTATTTCTGCTTTATAGTAGACAGATATCTAGAGAGCTTAATACTACTTCATCCCCAGAAGTACAAAACATTATTAAGAAAATCTTATGAGCATAAGTTTCTAAAAATAGTATTCTTCCTTCCTATCCCATGCCAACACAAAAATTGAGTGAGTACAGTTATTTTATTTGCAAATATTTCTGGAAAGCCACAAAATCACAGGCCCCATAAAACAGTACATTTCTGAAGTAGAAGATCAACCAGGTGTAACTCAAATTGAGACATGTCACCTTATGGTTACTCCTTGTACTGTACCTATGGGTTCTGAGCCTTGTTTTCAGAGTTAATCTCACAGATCAAGCAGGCCAGATCCTCTGGTTTATAAAAGAGTTTTAGGATCTTGTGGTATGATTTTACCATGTACATAGAATCCAGGGCTACTATCTCTTGAGGAAATTCAATTATGCCTCTTATGTCTGATGGCACAGATTTTATTCCAACTTCCTTTGTTCCGTCTCAGTGATGATGCAGCATATTCCCTACTGTTCTCACTGTAGGAAAACAAAGGCTGGCAACAACCTGGAGAGAGAGTTTCTAGATTGGATGCATCTTCTGAGAAAAGTGAAAAATAAGTATTTTCCTAATAATAGGCTTAATAAATAATCACCAGCAACATAACATAAGAAAAAATTTACTATTATCAGGCATAATAAATAGAAATAATAATGAAAGTTGTATGTTGAATGAATGAACCTTTCCAACTTCTGTTAGGAGCATCCTGCTTCATTTCTAACTGATAAAAAAAAAGACAGTTCTTCTCAGGCATAATAAGGGATAAATTTGAATGAACAGTCCATTTTGATTCCTTATTTGCTCATTTGCTTAATATTTTTCCTTCATTTTGTATGCTTTCACTGTAGAGTTTCAGAGGAAATTCTTGCTGGAAGAAAAAAGATCCCAGAAGATTAACTCCCTCTTAGAGCTGAAAGACTATTTTCCTTAAAGCATTATTCAAGAGAGGTTAATTATCTTCAGAGAGCTAGGAGAATTTGCAACACCCTCTCAGGCTGAATTTCTAGTGTTTTTATAGGAAGATTTTTGATTGCTAAGCTATACTCATCTAATTTTTAATTTTAATAATTTTCTGTAAAATATTAAAACATGATTAATTTTAAAACATCATTGCAGCTGCTTGCTGGTTAGTTCCAACTGTGCATCAGAACTGGATGCTACTTGCAACCTCTATTGGCTCTATTAACTTGGTTTTGCTTCCCCTAAGTGCAAAGTTAAAAAAGAAACACACTGGTATTTAGACATACATTAAATACTGTAGTCCATTCTATGTCATAGCTAGAAAAAATATCATGGAACACCAGTTGGAAAGGACATGCTGGATTGCATCAAGTCCAAAGGAGATAATTTTGACAAGCTTGCTCTTTTGGGTAGTTTTAGATGACAGGAGGAACAGCAGTTCTAGAATGGTCCTTTGAGAGACATATGGTAGAAATATTGGAAAGACAGAAAACATATAAGTTTGGGAACAAGGGGCTGTTGAATTCCCTGACTTGCTGTGCTGGGTGATTATTTGATTATGAGATTATAAAGGGACTACTTGTTATTCTAAACTGAAAATGGTGAGGGCAAAGAATAAGAACTTTAAGTAATTAACTCAACATCCGGTGTCAGCATTCTAATGTGTTTCGAGGATCAAATGAATTAATTCATGAAAAATGCTTAGCACAGAGCATGGCACACAGTGAGTCTCCATGAGAGTTATTGCTTGTAATTACTTTGGATGAAACAATGTTTGCTTCCAAAGCCAGTCAATCGTTAGGAAGTGATGAGTCATGTATTGGGTTTGTTTTGGGTTATCATTTTTTTTCATTAACCTTATTTAGATCATAAATCTTCATTTTATTTCATTGCTAACCTGACGAACTACGAAGAAGCCTTCTGAAATGATTGACATGATCAGTTTTTTCCTATGCTAAATAATTCCACCTGTAATTTGAACATTATTTTAGCTACATTTTTTTTTTGCCTTTTTCTTTTTTTGGTACATTCCAAACAGAATAGAGACAAGACAGTCAAGGTGAAAAAATGAAGAAAGGAGATAAAAGAAGGCAACTTTTAAGTAAGGAAAGCAAATAGGGTTATGCATTTTTTTCTGAATTTTTTGAAATTTTATTTCAAAATTTTCATGAAGTATTACACTATAATTAATATCCAAGTAGCTTGCAATTACAGTTATTTCCACTTTGACTCAAAAATTACTCAAATAAACCTTCCTGTCTTTCTTTCCCTTTATCTCCCTTCCTCCCTTTGTTGTCCTTCCCTCCTTGTCCTTCTTTCCTTTTTCTCCCCACCCTTCTTTCTTTTCTTCCTTCTTCCCTTCCCCCTGCATCTTCCTTAATGTCCAACAAAAACGGAGATTCTTTATGGATTCTTTCTGATTTTTTTTTTGCATTGTGGTTAGATATGTTCTGTACTAATTCAGAAATTTTAAATTGTGGAGACTTATGCTGTATATAATATACAATTAGTTTTCATGAATAGTCCATGGCCCCTTGAATTCATGATACTCTATATAAATTGGGTATTTATAAGCTATTAAAATAATAATAAAATAATATTATTTATCTTTTATCTAGTCTTTTATTAATGAGATGACATTAATTTTTCCTATTGATGATAATTTATTTTTAAATTTTTAAGATATTTTTATGGCTTTTATTTGACACATATGTTTACAATAGATAATATTTATTGTAAACTATGATTTCCTAGCAAAGTGACTATTATATTCAAAACATTTAGATGGATTTCTACTTTGGTATTTATATTGTAACCAAAGGTTTAAAAAAAATTTTTTTTCAGTGAACATTGACTTATTATATCTTTATTTCACTGTTTACCTTTTCTAAGTCATTTTATTTTGCATATGTATGTCTCATACAGACAGTGTATAGTCAGATTTTGCTTTTTGCATTAATATAAAGGTCTTTTTCTTTTAATAGATTAAATTATTCATTTATGTTTATTTTCATAATACATGTTTAGTATTTCTCTTATATGTTTTCTGCCATTTTTTTCTGTATTGTGTATTTTCTATCTTGATATGTGGTTTGCTTTATTCTTTGCTTCATTTTATTTCTTTCAGTAATTTTTGTGGATGAAAGCCAGTATATTGTTTTCTAATTATTTTGTTATTTATTTATTTATTTCAGTACTGGTGACTGAACTCAGGGGCAGTCTTCCACTGAGCTACATTCTCAGTCCTTTTTACGTTTTATTTTGAGAGAAGGTCTTGCTAAATTGCCCAGGTTGGCTCCATTCTTTTGATTTTCCTTACTCAGCCTCCTGAGTTGCTGATGTTCACCACTGAACCCAGCTGCTAATGATTTTTTAGAATATCTTTAGGTTCAAACATTCTCAAATTATAGTATTTAATGACTACTACGTGTTAAAATAAATAATTGATTGGAAATAACATATTTTTCTATTTCTTGGGTTTTTATTCGTATAACTCTAATAGTGTTTCCTAGACAATTACTGAATTTTTTAAAAAAGAGATAATCAATTTTATTTAGTTTTTCATTTTGGCTTTTGTTGCTCCAACACTTCATTGTGTACATGGTGCTGGAGTTTGAACTCATGTCCTCATGCATGCTAGGCAAGCACCATAACTGCTGAGCTGCTGCTGCAGTCCCCGATTACTGATCTTTTAAAATGTTATTGTTTTAAAATGCTTTACTATGTTTTCACGTAAGAGTTACATTTGCATCTTGCTTTATAACCTTATTTGCCAAATCATTAGATTTGATTTTATGTTTTATAATACTGTATCCCCATTCACGACTTGTGTATTTGCCTCCCCTTTCTGACAACAGTGATCATCATGGAGTCAGTTTTCTAAAGAGTGTACATGGGCTGTGCGCTTTCTGAGAATTTGTATATTCTATACGATCTTGATATTATCTTCGTATAGAAAGAACACTTCAATGAATGACAGAACTGTTGAGTGATAGCTGGTCCCCTTTAAAATCAATGTGATGATTCCAGTATCTTTTGGTATTTAATGATAGAGGATTCCACTCTGGCGTGTTGTGTATGTATGTATTCTGAGAGATACCTGGAGGCTGGATGTTGCTAAATAAGATACATTTGACCATTTGGCAACTGGAATAGGGTATGGTGGGATTTGGGGTCACATGTGGGTCATGAAGGAAGGAGAAGAATCTATAGATTTGCCACAGAAGTTGAATTTTACTGAAATGATTGCACCAGAATTTTTGTATCTAACTTTCTGCTGATGTGATATGGGTATAGCTTGGTACTTGGGATCCTCTTGGCACTTTTATTTGCTAAAGTGGAAGAACTGTCCTTGAATTGTGGAGACTATCCTTCCAATTTCGGAACATTTTTAACATAGTGGCCAAATAGGTAAAATTTTGGATGAGAGAAAACTCTTGGAACCAGCAGAAGTTCATGGTGGCCCTGATTCAACCACAGTTAACTTCAACGAGAAAGAAAAGCTTCTTTGAGGAGTAATCTACACTTTTCTCATGGTTTTTCTTGCCCTTTCAAAGTGGATTGAGGGGTCTGTCCCCTCTGTCATTTTAGGAAAGTGCTCCTGGTGTCAGCATAATCCCTGCTGCTACTAAAAAGCAGGGCAGCAGCTGAGTTGCTGCAAACTTTTCTGATGGTTTGCTTTTTCTATCTTGTCCCTGTGGCTTCTGAATCTGGGGCTCTGTCCATCTGTTGTTGCCTCCCTTCTTGCTCTCATCCCTCATTAGTAGGTTAGTAAGATTTGTCAAAAACTTGCTTAAGGTCTTGCAGCACTGTGCCACTTCCAGGGCAGTAAAACTGTGAGTTGGCTTTCACTGGAATCTTTGGATCTTGTTCCACCTCTATAGGTCAGATCATCTTTCCAGTTGGTAAAGTATTGGCAAAATGGCTCATTTTCAGGAAAGAATTTGTTCCACTATTTTACTTTTATGATTTTTTTCTGTTTCTGGCACTTTTATTTGCCAAATAGAGAATGATTTGAAGTAGACCTGTCATTTCTTTAAAATTCAAAAGATCAAGAGAATATTACATAAATTGTATTTTTGCATTTCATTTCCTTCTTAATAATCAGAAACACTCAAGGCCCCGATAAGATTTCTTTGGAAAAAAAAAATTTTTTTTTTTGATCATTCACAGCATGTGGCTCAGCTCATTCATTTTCCCATTAATTCATATAAGCTTCCTTTGGACTTGCCCCCAGATTTGAAAATGGTCCTTTTGTAAGGCCTATTGCCTTCCATTATTTAACTGCAACAGTTCTGGAGGGGTGGGATGTGTGGGCAGCAAAGCAGAGTAATTAGAGCGAGTAAGAGTGTTTGCAACCTCTCTTCTTCCTGGGTTCCCTGTCAGCAGGCAGGCTAACCCACTGCAGAGCCATCAGCTATGTGACAGGCCTCCCTGCTTGCTGATGTTTCAGGCAACACTTCACACTCTTACAGAGACAATTTGTTTAGTAGATTATCTCTGGCAAAATTTTATTTCCCTGGATGTTCTGTGCCATTTAGGGTGCTATTGAGTCTCTTTCTCCCTGTATCAGGTAATAAAGATAATCAGAAAGACAAATCTATAGCAAATAATAATGCAAAAACAAGTATAAAGAACTTTTGTATTATCATTGCTTCTATACATGATTGTTAGCATGGCTGACTCTGTGTTGATCACTTGTGCATTATGTCTATAATTTCTCACTCTCTATTCCTTTAGTAAATCTCTTACTGAAAGGATTTCACCTACTGACATTTGTAGTTCAGCTGCTTTCAACACAGCACCTTAGCTATCTCCCTGAGTGTTATCATTAAACCGTCCTACCAAATGAGATTTAGATTTGAAACGTTATCTACTTAAATCTTTTTAAAACATAGCTTTTGATAAAAATATGCTTTCTAACTTATCTTGTAGGGAGTTAGAGTCATACCTTTATTTAGAACACTTTCATTTCTTTCTGACATTTACGAAGCTATTAGAGAAAACTGATGACTGTTGCTTGCTGTGTTCAAGTTACATCAGTTATTTGGTGAATTGAATGAGAACACATTATACTTATTTTTAGAATGTTCTTTCTTATAAATGTATCATGCACGTCATAGAGTCTTAGCAGCCCCATTCATGTGGGAAGTGAACTTGTCAGATATCACTCCTTTGCAGGGTCAGGCTTAATTGAAACTTCTAGAGAGATAGGGAACCACTAAAGAAAACTCCAAGTGATTCAAGTAGTGGTATTTATAAACCTCTGAGTCAATAATGACTCAGCACTGGAGCACCAGGCTCAAGAGACTGTTTGGTTAAAGCAACAGTGGTGTGAAATTGAAGCTGAGACCACTTGGGTTTCTTGTTTGACATAGTGGATATTTGGCATTTGGAGCAGAGAAAACATTTGGCAAAAGACACTTTTTATTCTGGAATCATTTGTAAAATTCTTCACAGGCTTGAGAAGAAAACTGCCTTCCCAAATTCTTCCAGTTGTTTTGTTTTAGTAGTAAAAGCAGAAAAAACAAAACAAAACAACAACAACCCAACAAGGTAAGTTCATTTGAAATTAAAATTTGATGTCTCCTTAGATTAAAAAACAAACAATCGAGACTAGTATTTTTGAGTACTTTACACCAGATGCATTACTATGATCTGTTGAGCTTATACAGTACCTATTTTGCAAATGATGAAACTGAGACTTAGGTTAAAACCTGCTGAAAGTAACACAAATACTAAACAACTTTCAATCTAGTTTCAACTCAGATCTTTGCTGTCAGACAGATCCAAGTTCCTTATCCCATGCTGCTTCCTGCTGTAGAAAGAAATGAATTGCCAATCTTAACTAGGCCACCTCAGATGAGCCAAACTTCTGAACTCAGATTGGGTTTAGAGTAAACCCCCTAAAATTTTAATTGCTAAATGGCAAAGATAACATTAGAAATCATTAAAAACAATTGGAGGATAAAATCATGATGTAAATGAAGATGAAACCTGTCTATCTTAGTCCTGGTATTGGCAAAATTATAACCGCCCATTTTCTTTTTCTTTCTTGGAATTTTGAAGACAGATTCAGGTCAAATTATTCATATTTGCAATGATTGCTAAATATGTATCTGAGAATCTTCCCTTTGGAATGACATTGGATTGTGATGAGTTTTCTCCGTAGAAAATGTGGGGGACCAAGAATTCAGACTTAGTTTATCAGTTGGCAATAAGTTCTCCCTTCAGGATTCCCAGATCTCTTTAACCCCTTGGTATAAAGCATTAGGCTAGGAGAATGTGTCTGAAGGTAGAAACCCTCTCTTCATGACCCAGATGTCCTCTATGCTAGTCTGTCTTGGAAGGACCAGCCTGGACCATGTTGTATCAGCATGCTGAACATCCTCTCAGTAAGGTCTCCAGGCAGCCTCTGTGCCCCTCTGTGCCTCTGAGAACCCTATGCTCCTCTCACTGGGCTCACCTGTGCTCACAGGAGATCACCAGTTTTCAAGACAGGCAGACCAGATGGGAATCTTTATAGCTAGACTTACTACATAAAGGTGCCCTTCTCCTAAGTCTAATTGCACTTGAGGGTCTGGGGCTGGAGAGGTGGCTCAGTGGTAGAGCACTTGCCTGGCATGTGAGAGTACCCAGGTTTGAAACCCAGAACCATATACATGAGTAAGTGGAGGAAAAACAAAAACCAGATTAAAAATTAACTTTCTTTTTAAAAAATAAAACAAAAGCAAAAACATAAGCCTGGTCAACTGTACTGAACACAGGCATAAATCAAAATATGAGAGTGATATTATGAAAGTGATTTTTCAAACAACCCACTATAAATTAATTTTTAAAAAGATTTCTTTCAGGTTTTGCTTCATATGTCTAGCTTTTCAAATATTTGATGCACACAGATTTGTGACTATAATACCTCCTTTTCAAATGGCGCTTTTGTGTTTTATAAACTTCCTCTTTATTCTGCTTAATGCTCTTAATTTCAAAGGCTGCATATGCTAATAATGATGGTCCAGTGGCTTTCCTGCTTTCTGTTATTTTCCTTTAAAAAATACACTTTCTATGTATCTGTTTGCCTATTCTCTCTCTCTCTCTCTTTCTCTCTCTCATCATTAAGAAAACACTTTGCAGGGCTGGATCGGTGGCTCACTGGTTACAGTTTTTTCCTGGCATGCTTGAGGATGTGGATTTGAACCCCAGCATCCCACATACACAATGAAGTGTCAGCAATGAAAGTTATATGAAAAACTAATAAAATTGCTGCTCTCTTTTTCTCTCTCTTTCTCTCACTGTCCCTCTCTCTTTAAAAAAAAAAAAAAAAAGCACTTTGCAGGCTGGAGTGGTGGCTCATCAGTTGGACTGCTTTCCTGGCAGGCGTGAGGACCCGGGTTTGAACCCCAGCACCACATATACAACCAACTAAGTATCAGAGAAACAAAAGCCAGATGAATACATAAAATTGGTTCTCTCTCTCTTAAAAAAAAAAAAAAAGGAAAACACTTTGCTTTAAGTGTGTTTTGAAAACAAGATATACCTGATTTTAACGTCCAAACTGAAAATCTTTGAAAAATGAATTGGTCCTTTCATATTTGTGTGATGTATTTGTTTTTATCTCTTTCATTTTACCTCATGAATACATTATACGTCGTTTTTCTCAGTTTTCCCTTCCCTTAATGTTGACACTTTGATCAAGTACTGTGAATTCTTTCAATTTTTCTTATTAAATGTAGTGATTCTATCACACTTCCCATCCGTCTAGTGATCCCATTCTGTTCTCTCTCATGGGATCACTTTTCTGCCGTTAGTAATATTATGAAAATGAGAAACCAACTGTAGTTCCCTATCTGAGTGCTTCATTTTCTCACTGCTGTCTTCCATTTTTACAATGCTTTCATTTCCCTATGCTTATCTCAGAGAAAGCCTTAAGGAAACTTACCCCGCTCCTCCTTTTCTAAGATTTTGTGAAATAATTTAGTGTTTGTAGGCATTCGTAGCTGTTCCCCTGTGGAATGTTTGTTCTACTTGTATAATCATTAGGTGCCACTTACAGTACAAATTCCCAGTCTCTCTCATTTCCAAGGCTGTTTTCTTATCTCTTTGGGCCCCACTGGGGACTCTTTTTGCTTTTGCTGTCTTGAGAGCCGTTCCTGAAGTACGATCTTAGATGGGATATGTGGGTGAAATCAGCCCTGAATCTTCCCATATTTGCACACACCTGTCTTTTATCGAAAGGGTGAACTGTGGTAGTCTCAGCAGGAGGTGAGATTTAAGGTTGGAGTCCTGAGTTTCTGTGTGTGTTTTTTTTCTGTCTTTTGTGTCAGTCTAGTTTATCTTGGTCTTTCTGCATATGTAACATTATTTTTGTGTTGGAAAACCTGAAGATATTTTTATACTTGAGTTTAGGAACTCTGCCAGGATGTGTCTAAACAGTTTTTGCTTTAAGCATCTTCCCTGTAAATTCTACCTGAAATGCAATGAACACTTTAAATTTTCAGAATTGAGTCTTCAAATCAGGGAAAGTTTCTTCTATTATTTCTTTAATCAATGCATTCCTACATCTTTTCCTTTTTCCTCTCTGAAAGTCCTATATTATTCACAGGTTTGGTCTCTGCATCCGTCCTTCCAGTTTTTTAAAAATATTTCTCTCATCATTTCCATCCCTTTGTGTTTTTGCTTCCTGCATTGATATATCTTTTGCTTGATCTTACAGGCCCACCCCCATCCCCAATAGATACTAACAGCCCCTTCAATTCATCTTTGGAATCTGCAAAGTTAAAAAAAGAAAAAAGAAGAAAAAATATCCCTTTTGAATTATGGAGCCTTTTTTTCTTTCTATATTAGAACTGAATTTCTTTGAGTGCTGTTGTGATTATTATTTTGTATCTCATTTAAAAAGTAAAATTATCATCTCTCCAGCAGCTCTAGTTCACAATAAGATGCATGCTTTGAATATTTTCCCCCTCTCTCTGGTTACTGGGTCCTATGGATGCTATTTTTTTTTTCCCTATGCATGGCTGTATTCACATTTGAGATAACAGCTGAGCAGTGGAAGATTCACTTGAGTGATGGCAAAGCTGTAGGTAGAAGCACTAATCTACTCTTCTTGGAACTGGTGATATACCTCCTAGCAAGTGATCAATGTTTGCTCCCATAAAGACCAATGCATTTGTTGCTGGTCAGGAGATTATTCTGGCCAACTCTGCTCCAAGCAGTGACCATGTTTATAGCAGGACAATTCACAATAGCCAAACTCTGGAACCAGTCAAGGTGTCCATCAACAGATGTATGGATAAAGAAAATGTGGTCTATATACACAAGGGAATTTATTCAGCCATAAAGAAAAATGAAATTGTGGCATTTGCAGGAAAATGAATGGAACTAGAGAACATCATATTAAGTGAAATAAGTCAAACTCAGAAGGTTAAGGATCATATGTTTTCTCTCATATGTGGAAGCTAGAGAGGAAAAAAGGAAAACAAAGGTCAGAGAGGGGGGAAATCCTAAAAGTTAAAAGGATATCACTACAGGAATGGGACAAAGCAGTAGAAAGAAGGGGGTTATGCTGGGGAGATATTAAACAAAAATATGGTGTGCATGTATGAATATGTAACAATAAATCCCATCAATATTTACAACTATAATGAACCAATAAAAAATGTGGGAAATAGGAAGGTGGCATTTGAGCAAAGCATCATGGAAGGTTGAGCCATGAGCGTATGCAATGCAAGAGCACCCTAACAGGAGGAGCAGCCAGTGTGAAGACACGAGTATGTGAAGAACAGCCAGTAGTAGCCAGCTGGAGTGCAGTGAATATGGAGGAGAGAATTAAAGGATTATATTAGAAGGTATTGGCAGGCCTGGTCAGTTAAGAGGCTGCTGCAGGGGCTGGAGCGGTGGCTCAGCGGTTTCGGCGCTTGCCTGGCAAGCACGAGGACCCGGGTTCAAACCCCAGCACCACGTACACAACTGAGTGTTGGAGCAACCAAGGCCATGTGAAAAACTAAAGTTGTTTCTCTCTTTCTCTGTCTCTCTCACTGTCCCTCTCTCTTTAAAAAAAAAAAAAAAAAAAAAAAAAAAGAGGCTGCTGCAATAAAAAGACAAGAGGAAATGGTAGCAGCAGTGTAGGGTGTGTAAAGTAGTCAGATTTCAGATACGTTTTGAAAGTAAAGCCAAAGGGATTTTTCTGACTCATTTGAGGGACTGTGTGAGATAAAGAAAAGGAATAAGGATTTTATTTACTTAACCAACATTTATGTAGCATTTGCTATGTACAGATATTGTTGTAAGCATTTAACAAATACTGACTTATCTAATCCTTCTACCATCCTTAAGGAATATTCTTATTCCATTTTAAAGATTAGAATAATGAAGAACAGAAAAGCTAAGTAGCTTTCCCAAACTACACTGTTCATATTAACCTAGGACTTGAGCCCAGGAAACCTAGCTCTAAGAGTTCATGTTCTAAACTGTTGTGTTATATTATTAAGACCTTCATGTGGTGATTCTGCTACTGGTTAAGAATGTCAACTCCAATTAAGCCTTAAGGCATGAGGAAAATAATCACAGGGTTGGTTTGCGGACCCACTGTACCCACTGTGAGACAGGCCAAAATTCCATTCATCACCTGACTTCCATAAATCCCCATTTGGTCTGGTAGACCACAGAGGTATTTTGGGTTCCTAGGAATGAGTGTCAATTTAGAGCCAGTCTTCAGTAATCCCAGAAAGGTTCGGGTATTTCCAGTTCCTTACAGCACAGTCACCCTGGTGAGTGGCCACATTCCCTTTGGGGTAGGCTGGGAGGAAGCTTTATGGCACTTGCGGCATCAGGTTCTTCCTCAAAGGGACTTATGACATTTTGGTAGGGTCTCTTTACACATGAAAAAAGAAAAAAGAAAAACTCTCAAAATCTGAGGAAATTAGAAATGAATTCTGAGATTTTTTAAAACTTGAACAACTAAAAGGAAAGATAATTTTGACTATTATGGGAAAGACTTTGGGTAAACCAAACCTGAGGGTGAGAGGAAGATTAGGAGCTCAATTTTGGTGTGCTAATTTTGTGATAACTTTGAAACATCTTCATGATGTTACCGAGTGGATGATAACATAGAAAAGCCAGGATTTCCAGAGGTATAAATCTGATAGTTGTCAACATATATGGTATTTTTTTTTTTTAAAGAGAGAGGGACAGTGAGAGAGACAAAGAGAGAAACTTTATTGAGTTTTTCACATGGCCTTCATTGCTCCAATACTTAGTTGTGTACGTGGTGCTGGGGTTTGAACCCAGGTCCTCGTGCTTGCCAGGCAAGTGCTGAAACCGCTGAGACACCGCTCCAGCCTGCATGTATGGTATTTTAAATCATCAGATCACACTAGAGAGTATGTATAGAAATTGAAGGTCAAGCCCAGGCTTGGAGAAGATAAACTAGCAAAGCAGGGAACCAATGTGTTGTCATGAATTCCAAGGGAAAAAAAGTGTTTCTGAAGAGTTGAACATGATCAGCTGTATCCCACGCTTCCAGTACATTGAATTGGTTGAGGGCTGAGCAGTGACTACTGGATTCTGCAATGTGGAGATCATCCGTGACCTTGCATATGCAATTTTAGGGAGTGGTGGTGGCAACAGTCTAACTAGATAGAATGTTGTAACAGAAAATTAGAGGAGGAAATTAAGGACAGCAAGTAGCCAAATCTCTCAAGAAGTTTTATATGGAGGAAAACAGGGAAATGGACAGCCACTGATTGGCAATATAGAGTCCAGAGGGAATTTGAATAAGGTGGTAAAGATCAAGCTATGTTTATATATCGCTGAAAATGACCTAACAGATGGAGAGCAGAGAAGGGAACATTCCTGGAGTGACTTCTGGACTATTTAATTATAAGTGTCTATCAAACCATGTGCTCTAAAGCTCAGAGAATGCCACTCTTGCACTTGTTTTGCTATCTTCATGTCTAGTAGGTCATTAATGTTGAATCTTTGGAAAAGTGATAGATCTCCATGAGTCAGCATGGACAGGAGACTCGACTCGTGTTTCCACATTTTTATTGGTGCAGATCCTCTTCATCCTGAGACTCCACAAAATATCCCATGAGAACGTCATTTACCAGGACTTCTGCCAGAAAGAAGTGGGCTACGAGAGGGAGACTGCTAAATTTTAGGACCTAGAGTATTTTTTGCTTCCATTCCTCATGAGACATCAGCAGCATTGCCTACTTCTATACACGTTTTTCTTGTCCTGATATGTTCATGGCATTTTATTACGAGCAACCAGACTTTCTGTCTTCCATTTAAAGTACACCATGGAACTTCTGGACCACTATTCTGTATTCTCATGATAGTCATTTGCCTTTTTATACCCTTGATGTTTACTCATTTTCTTTCAGATTGTTTATTAATTTACTATAACTAAATATTATGCTGTTACTTATTATTTGGTCCTGTAGCTGTTTCATTTAGAGATCAAGATGCTGCAGGTAGCTTTTAACTTGAAATCAGTAAGTGAAAACGTTTAAAAACATTAATATCTACCAGGTTTAACTCTCTTGTCATTTTTATTTAAAAAACAAACATAGTTTTTTCAGTATGATCTATAACATGCAAAGATGGATTCCCAGTGGACATGCAGTTGGACTCTTCTAACTGTGGCACAATTGGCTCCATGGTACAGTTGTTTGGGATTTACAGAAAGAGGATATTAGATTCTGAAAAATCATTTCCCCAAACTGACTCTTTTCTGCTGTTATTCTGAATATTCAACATCCTTATGAATCTAATTTTTAATTTAGTAGTTTCTAAATTCGAACCAGGGTACATTTTGTGCTTTGTGCCCAAGTGACAGCTAGAGGTAGCACCCTGTGCTAACCCATGGAATATTTGAGGGAAGTGAGGATGTGGCCATTCCCTGTGCTTTGCTTGGGCCCACTATGGTGCCACTGTCCGTTGACACATCAATTTCCTCTTTCAGAGAGTGTCTTTGTTGGGGGAGTCTTCTTTGTTCTCCTCATTCTCTGCAGTGCCCAGTACAGTGTCTGCCACATACAGAAACCCAGGAATATTTGTGGAATGGTGAAAGCATTATGCAATTAGTAAACCATATGACTGTCATCATTTCGTGCCTTAAAGTAGCTCCCAGTTTAGAAGACAGAAAGGTGATATATTTAGTTTTCATCTTTATTATAAATAAATTCTGTTGGTCATCCACAAAGTAAATATATTTTTGTATTTTAAGCCATCCAGTTTGTGATTTTCATATGGCAGTCCTAGAAAATTAATACAAAGAGCTAGTATAGTTATTGCCGATTGCCTAACTTCAATTTTAATAAAAAAGAAAGAGTCTATGGGAAAAATAAGAGAAGAAAGAAAGAAAAGAAGAGGAGAAGGAGGAACAGAAGAGGAAGAGGAGGAAGAATAGAGATGGAATGGCAACCTACAGATTGAAAGACATTTAGAGAACATATCAACCAATTGCATATATACAGCTTATTTGGATCTTCATTTAAACTATGAAGAAAATAGAGGAAATTTAGATAATCAGAGGAAATTTGATGATATTAAGGGATTATTAATGTTATAGATATGACAATGGAATTCTTATGTTTAAAAAATGAGTTTCTGGTTTTTAGAAATATATATTGGAATGCTATGAATAAAATGATAACAACAAAAAGCATGTAAAATTTCCTTGATTAAAAAAATCACTGCCCATTTAAAAATTCAAACCTACATATACGGATGTGCATAAAATTTGACAAGCAAATGAAATATTACCAAACATGTACACCAGGATAAATTAAATGCCAGGCAAGGTTTGGATACATCTACTCTGCTCCTGTTCTGACTAGCATTAACAATCAGGTGAGCAACAGAGAGGCCCACTGTGCCATGATACTGCATTGCGGATATCTTGGGTGCTCTTTATATATCATGAGTGCTTCTTCTCTGACATTATAGAAAGGGCAACACCTCTTACATATTGTGAATGATTCAAATCTGAAAGAAAATTGCAATTATTCTTACTTTATATTTCTAGATTAATTTACTTAACAGCATCCTGAGATTGTAAAGTGAGATGTCAACAAATAAACTAGTTTTCCAAATGACCTATTTGTAGAAATCATGATATTGTTGATACTACACAACTAGAACACCACCACCAACAAAACAACAACAACAACAATTTGGATCCTGGATTTCTTCTAAGTCTGAACATTCTCAAATATAAAATTTTGTATTCATTTGTGAAATGAGCTTCACTATTCACATGACTAAATATAATAACACATTATACACTTACATGAAAATGTCCCACAGTGTCCCACAGGTGAAAGGAAGGCAAACATAAGGTTTAACTCCTCTGTGGAAATACTCTCCCTGCGCTCCTCCTCAAACATCATTGTGGTTAACCGAGAATGGAGTGACTCCTGCCCACCTTCTTCACTCTTACTAATGACCTTTACTGGCAATTCAGAGGATATTGGGGTTAATAGGCATGGCACCCTCAGTTTTTTTGCTCTGATATCTGCTTTGCCCACGTTTCTCCAGCCTCAGAGCAAGACAGGTCTCTTTCTTCAATCTCTGGATTGTCCTACGTTTGCTCTTCACCTGCAATTAAAAAATACTTTTGATAAAATGCACATAACAAAATTTACCATCTTAATTAACCATTTGTAAATTCTGTGCAGCAATATTCATTGTTGTGCAACTGATCTCCAAACTATTTTCAAACAGAAATTCTCTATTAAACAGTATCTCCCCTCTGCCCCTAGTGACTACCAGTCTACTTTCTTTCTTTAGGAATTATTCCTTATGCTTAATATGAGTGAAGTAATATAATATATATTCTTCTATGACTAGCTTGTAACACTTTGTGTAATATCCCCAAGGTTCATCTGTGTGTAGTATGTGCCAAAATTTCCCTTCTTTAAAGACTGACTTCTATTCCACTGAGTATATATGCACCACATGGACATTTGGTTACCTCTACATTTTGGTTATTATGAATAATTCTGCTATGAACATTGCTGAGCAAATATCTCTTCAAAACTCTGCTTTCAGTTCTTCTGGGTTTGTACCCAGAAATGTGTTTCCTGGATTATATGATAAATGTATTTTTAATTTTTGAGGAGTTGCCATTTTGTTTTCCCTAGCTGCTGTACCATTTCACATTCCTACCCACAGTAACCTATAGTTTTAATATCTAATTCCACTGGCTCTTTCCCACAAACTTTAAGATTTCCTGTGATCTTGCAACCTCCCAAACTCTGGTCTTCCTTTCATACATAAGCTTCTTGAAAAAAAAGTCCACACCTGGTTTATCACTTTCCTACCTCTTCATCACTGCAACCAAGCTTCTGTTTGTGTACTTCATGCTCTGGTTATCTGCTGTCTACTATTGGACCCTTCAGTTTGCAACATTGCACACTGATCCCCCACAACCATGATCCCTGGTTCCACTCCTGACTCCCTTAATGCTCCTTCTCTGTTTTCACAATTGTCCCCTAAACATTGTTATTAGTTGGGTTCTGTCTGCCCTGCCTCTCATTTCATTCTACTGATCTTGGGTGATCTCGCTTCCCCATTTCCATGACTTCAATTCTAAAAGTTCCTGTCTATATAAACAATCAACCCAGACCTCTTGTCTGAGTTTTAGCTCTCCAAGATTTACTTTATCATTTTTGTGTCCCAGATATTGAGATAAGCACTAGGTTACAAAGACAAAAGTGATAAGAGCAAGCATGGTTTCTAGAAAGCAGCTTTATCTGTTATGATGGGGTCCTACTTTTAATATATATTCTAAAGCTATTCACTATTCTCGTGACTTCCATGATACCATGGTATTTTTAATTTTATTTCTTTTACAAACCATATTTCATATTTACAACTTCTCAGCACCCACAGATTGTTTTAGGGTACCTCCTCTTCACTAGTTACACCATTTCCCTGGTATCCCATCTTGTTCCAAGGCTCTAGAAATACTAGATAGTGGGAATTTCCAAATCTTTACAAACAGATCTGACTTTTCCTTGGTACTCCAATCATGTACATGCACTTGCCAACTTTAACATCCCCACCTGGATGCAATAGTTATTTTTTTCCTTCAGAGATAGAGAGGGAGAGAGAATCAATTTTATTTAGTTTTTCATCTGGTTTTCATTGCTCCAATGCTTAGTTGTGTATGTGGTGCTGAGGTTCAAACTCAGATCCTCATGAATGCCAGGCAAATGCGATACCATTGAGCTACCACTTCAGCCCAGGAATAGTTACAGGTGCTTTGCACAGGAGAATGTATCCCGTGGAGGACTACAGAAATAGCTTTCTGACTTTCCACTATTCTTGTCCATCATCCATAAAGCTGCAAGTAATCATTTAAAAATATATAACTGCATAGATATGGTTCCCCCAGATTATGTGAAATTTCAACTATGATGAGTTTATTACTTAAACATCTAACTTTCCTCCTGTCTTAGGTTTTACTCTAGCTTCCACATATGAGAGAAAACATTTGGCCCTTAAGTCTCTGAGTTTGAGATATTTCACTCAACATAATTTTTTCCATTTCCATCCATTTGGCTGCAAAAGCCATGATATCATTCTCTCTAATAGCAGAATAGAACTCCATTGTGCGTGTGTGTGTGTGTGTGTGTGTGTGTGTATGTATGTGTGTGTGTATGTGTGTGTGTGCGTGCACGCGCAAGCACGTAGTAGTTTTTGGATCCGTTCATCCAGTGGTGAGGGGCATCTGGTTGGTTTCATAGTTTAGTTACTAAATTGAACTGTTATAAACATTGATGTAGCTGTGTCTCTGTAGTATGCCAATTCTAGCTCTTTTGGGAAACTACCCAGGAGTGGGATAGCTGGGTCATAAGGTGGTTCCATCCCTAGATTTTTGAGGAGTCTCCACACTGCTTTCCAGAGTAGCTGTACAAGTTTGCAGTCCCCACCAACAGTGTGTTAGTGTTCATTTCTTCCCACAACCCCTCCAGCATCTGTTATTGTTCATATTCTTCATTTTTGCCAGTCTGACTGGAGTAAGGTGGAATCTCAGCGCGGTTTTGATTTGCATTTCTCTGACTGCTAATGATGAGAAGCCTAACTATACACAGACAGGCAGAGAAACTCAGAAATTTCAAAAATTAATATACATGTATATGTTCATTTCCAGTTATAGTATGGGGGTATTACAAAGGAGATATGAGTTTGGGGAATGAATGAAGCAGGTAGATCCTGGATAGGATTAGCCTTAACTTATTATCTCACTATGTCAATATCCACGTATGCATCAATATGTAACAACAATTCCCTCCAATATGTAAAGCTATGTCAAACAAATTTAAAAAAAAAGAAAAATATAAAAAACATACCTGAACATAACTTCCTTGCCTGGAGCCATACCATGACTTCCTAGGTTCCTTTAAATAAAATCCAAACACCTTGCTTGGGGTCAAAAGGCCTTTCGGTGCTATTTGCATTTACTTATCAAGGCGCACTGACTACCCCTCTCTTCCTTGCTTACTACTCACAGGCCACAATCACCTTCTTTCCATTTCCTGAGCTGCCAACCTTTTTTTCTCTCTTAGGGATTTTGCTCCAGTTTTTATTTGCCTAGAATGTTCTTTCCTTAATCATAGAGTGACATTTTTTTCTTGTCATTTCAGATTCTGTTCAGAGAGGTCTTTTTAGTCATGCAATTTAAAGTAGCCTCTGGACATGAACTTTTATGTCTGCTTATTTCAATTTTTGTACAGAGCTTAACATTATCATCTGTTTTTCTTGTTTATCTACTTACTTGTCTGGTTATTATCTATGAGCTCCTGTTAGAATGTGCCATGAGAGCAGAGATCTTGTCTCTTTGCTTTGTTGCTAGATTGCTGGGACTTAACAGAATCTAGCACTTAAAAGGTACTTAAAAATGTTTGAACAAATGCGTAAAATGTCTCCAGGCCCCAAACTTTCTAATCCAATCTCTTCACAATGGTCAGAATGAACTCTCTAAAATATATATCTTACCAAGTCACTCTTTCCCTCAATACTCTAGAGCCTCTCAGCCTTCACGCTGCAAGAGAATACAATCCACACTGTTCAGTCTGGCACACCAGACCCTCCCAGACCTGGAGCCTGCTTACCTCTCAAACACCACTTCTTCTTGAGGTCCCCTTCATGCTGGATGCCCAGCAAGTGTCTAATGCCCTGTGGGTGCCTGATGTCCAGCCTGACCAAGATGCTGTGGTGTTTCATGTCAATGTTATAGTTTGTATCATAAGTATCTCCTGAAGGACCATGTGTAAAGACTCTGTGTCTAACTTGGCAGTATCAGGGGGTGGTGGAAAATTTAAGAGGTTATATCTAGAAGGAGGTTTTAGGCCATTAGAAGTTTACCCTTGAAGGAGATAGTGGGGCCCTGACTTTTTCCCTCTCCGTTTTGTTAACAGCTTTGCTCTACCACCTTCTCCCCACCATGATATGATGCATCACTAAAGGCTCAGAAGCGAAGAGGCACATCAAGTATGAACTGGAACCTCCAAAATGAACCTTTCCTCTTTATAAGTTGATATTTCAAGCATTCTATTACGGTAATGGAAAACTGGCTAATACAGCCTTTGGTCTATTTCTTCAGCAGGCCTGGACCACCCTCTCCCCTGTTACTGTCCCTACCCTATCCCTACTTTATTTGTTCAGTTTTTTTAAGAGAGAGAGGGACAGTGAGAGAGAGAAAGAGAAAGAGCAAATCAATTTTATTTAGTTTTTTCATGTGGCTTTCATTGCTCCGACACCTTGTTGTGTATGTGGTGCTGGGATTCAAATCTGCATCCTTGCACATGCCAGTCAAGCACCATAATCACTGAACCCGCACTCCAGCACCCAACTTATTCAGTTTTAAAGATATAGCTCAAGTCAGGAAGTCATTTTGCCTCTAATTTTACCCCAAACTTCAACATTTTCCTGTCAATTATATTTGTTCTGTCATAGCTGCTGTAACTCTTTATTGCTCTGATTTGCTTTCATATCTGTCTCTCCAGCTGGACTATAAACACCATGAGAGTGGACCTAGTGTGATATATGTCATTTTATTACCAGATGTGACTCATGTTGGCACTCACACAATTGTTGATTGACTAACTCACTGAATGTGTGGATCAATTTATTTTACTTGTCATGAAAATGCAAGGGACTTGAGAATGCTTGACATCCCTTGCCATTAGGGTTGACAGATGCTACCCATTATTTTGTGTTTACTGTAGCTTGGGCTCACTGCATGATAATTCAGATTAATGTAGACAAATGTTTTCGAACTCTTGAGAAAAATGTGCTCCAGGAGAACATAAGTCAATTTATTCCCTAAAACCAAATTTTAGATCAGCACAGGGGAAATGAATGGGACTGACAAGAATCTGAAATACTTAAGGAAAAGTTGATTAAAGATGGTTTCATGAATGATTAACTATAAAATTTAATATCTGCAGGAGACAGTTTTACTGACATTTAAATAAATGCTAGCAACACAAGCTGCAATTAAGCATTTGCCACAGCAAATAAAGCACCATTAAGATGTTCGTTCTGAATCACAATTATATAAAGATGAGATGGATGCGCAGCTCTGAAATAAATGCTCATGGTCAGCATGACTCATTGACCAGAATCTTGCAATTTGGACACTTGCCTTTACCACAGTAAGTAAAGTCCTGCTATAAAAAGGTGATTGCACTAGGCCACCTCTCCCTGGGCTCCCAGTCCTTCTTTAGTCCTCTCCGGCTTCTGCTTTCCAGCCATCTCTGATTTCACTGACATTTTTTTCCTGAAGTCTTCAGTGACCATTGGATGAACAAATCTAGTGGTCCTGGCTGGTTTGAGTCCCTAGGTACTTAATATACTAAGTCAACAAATATTTACTTATTATCTACTATGCATTAGTCTTAGGCACTGACTGGGTACATAGCAATAAAGAAAAAAAAAAGCAAAACCCATATTCCCCCAAGGAAAACCCACCAAAAAGTACAAAACAAAAACAAACAAAATAAATAAAAACAAAAACACAACCAAACTAAGCCACAAAAACAAAGAGACTTTGGTCCTGATCTTAAATACCTTATCTGGTAGGAATATAGACATGGGATGAATATGCAGGAGGCAAGGATTTTATGAAAGTGTGGTGAGTGATGTGGAAGAAAGCAAGGTGTTCTGAGGAACAACACCCACCCTAACCGTGGTTATATAGCTTTGCAATCTGCCTCGTCACACACCTCACTCATGATAAACCCAGTTTACACCGAGGATCAAAGCAGTTATCTGAGAAGGAGACCTGGAGAAGAAAAAGCAAAAGCAAGTCAAAATGGAGGAAAAAAATGAACGATAGCTTATGAAGAATATGAATCCTATTTGACACATATTTTTCCCTAAGTAGCAAGCAGATGAAGATAAGGGATCTTTAGCTACCACCAAGAAGCCAAATACTTACAGTGATAAACATAATGAGGACAAAAAGAAAGCATTTGTGAAGGCATATTTTAAAGATAAGAGAGATTAGCTTACAGCATTTTCTTCATATTGAGGTGGTTCAGAAGAGAGAAGAAAGAATAAAGTTGCTTAGTCATACATGCGAGGAATATAAAATTTATTACATGTATGCTCCAGCAGAAGGAAGGGAAAAGAGGTTGAGTTCCTGCTTGAGACACCAATTCTGCTACATTTCCTCCAACATACCAGAGGATTTCTGGGAAGCTTGTTTTCCTTCTAACACAAAACAGACACTTCCTTAATCTCTCTGATGGTTCATAAATGGCATCAGGAGCAGAGAACATAAAATCATTGACTGAAAATTATTTTATGTTTCTGTGATTGCAAACAATAAAGATGAAAGAGAAACTGATAGTTTCTGCAGAAATGAAATTTCGTTTGTGTGGTTAGCACATGTGATTAAAACAAGAACTGCAAAATGTAACTCACTACCCCTGTTTGGGCTTTTCTGTATTTTAGGCACTTTCATTCCTTATATAGAAATAGGTAAAAGTCCTCTTTTATCTCTCAAAAAATTCTGAACAGTGGTTCTCAACCACATCTATACTTCTAAATGCCCTGGGGTTGCCTGGTGTAGTGTGCACACCTATAATCCCAACTACTCAGAGGGCTGAAGCAGCAGGATGTGAAGTTCAAGGCCAGTCTCAAAATAAATTTTGAGACCCTGTTTCAAAATAAAAACAGAAAAGACTGAGGATGTAACTCAGCAGTAGAGCACTCTTGGATTCAATCCCCCACTCTTGAAAAAAAAATCATTTGTGACACTGAAAACTTTGTGTGCCTTGGTATCACCCTCTAGAACTCCTTGTTCAGATCAATAGTTGAAACAGTTGAATAAAATAGTTGTTCAGATCAATAGTTGAAAAAAATCTTCCAATGTGATTTTGATACATAGTTAAGTTTGAGAACTGTGAAATGCGTCATAATGCCTTATGACCTCTGTCTCTTGTTTCTCTTTTAAAATAATCCTTTCTTCACATGACAATTAAATGTTGAAGAGACATTAAAGAGCCCAAATGACCAGACTTTTCTCTTTATTTAAGAGAGAGCAACAGTGAGAGAAGGGGTGGGGAGAGAGAGAGAGAGAAGGAGAGAGAAAGAAAGAAACAATTGTATTTTTAGTTTTCATGTGGCTTTCATTGCTCTGAGACGTTGCTGCATATATGGTGGTGCTGGGGTTTGAACTTGCATACTTGCGCATGCCGGGCAAGCACCATAACTGCTGAACCACCACTACAGCTCCAAATGACCAGACGTTTAAAACAAAAGGAGGTGCTTGGAAAACTTCCACCCAGAGTGTTATGATCTTATTGTTCTGGCTCATAAGTCTCCCTCTCTGGGGGTGGCAAGTGCCTAAAACAGCCAATCTCAGTCAGCAAATCTGGCCCTGGTCAGAGGACTTAGAAGGGGTCTCCTTAATATCCTCACTTTCCTTAATACCTATACCATTCTACATGTCTATGAAGTAGTTCCATATCTGATGTTCTTTTTGTTGACAGAGCGCAAGTTTCAGTTAGTGCTTCTGAGCATAGGGTCCTTGGAACCATATTGGTTCCCCCATTTCCTCTCTCTTTGCCCTCAGTTTTTTTTTCTGGCAGATGCTGATGTTGACCTATAAACCGTGATCTGGAACCCTTGGAGTCAGATGTATTTTATAACTCAAGATGACTTAGACTTTAGAATGGTAGATTCTGCATTCCGTATTTTATGTGTTTCCCTTGGTTGGGGGTGGAGGGGTATCCTGTAGTGAAACATTTTTATGTTTCTCTACAGGATACACATGACAACTTCCACGAAGTGGGAAGACTACACAAAGCCTTACACTTGTTCACTTCAAGTGCTGCTATTGCTACCAAATGGCATTGCTAGAAACTTTATAAATCAAAAGCTTGAGAATTTCAGAGCTCTTCACATTTTGGATTGTGAACAAGGGTGGGTGACTTGGGGTAGCCACATCATTTAAAAATTGCTTTGCAAACTGCATTTTCACAGACTTTACTCATAATCAAAACATAGTAACATGAAATTAAACGGATTTCCACTGTCAGTTACTTTCTGAATGTTAATATTTTCCATTTGGTCAGAAATGGAAACCTCAGAAAACCCTGTATGCTTCTTTCTTCTTCTTTTTTTCCCTCTTTAATCTTTTGTAAAACGAAAATAGGTTAAACAAACAGACACTTAGAAGCTGTTACAACTGAACCCTGGTCAAGTTCAGAAACCTAAATAGTTGACTGAAACCTCAGCCATTTTTTGTCTATGGACATCTAGTAATTCTCCCTTCTTCAGTTTTCAGATACCTTTCCAAGTATAGATTACACAGTTTTCAGAGTTGTGTTGGCTGGGTTTTTGTCAGATTGGCCTTCCTCAACTCTGTCAGGGTGTAAACTCAAGGATTCTGGATGGTTAGGCACATGGGAGAGACTATTGGTAAATGCCACATGGTCACATCGTTTTCATTGGCTGGCAAATGAAAGAGATGCTCAGCTTAAATACATTTATATCCTCAGCAGGTTAGCTATTCTTTCAGAGCCAATTTTCTTCCCGATAGTTGTCAGAACATGTGATGTGGTTGGTGAGTAGTAAAAATATATGACCCTACATGTATTTTTTTTAATAGTTAAAGGAGATTTTGCTTTGGGAATAAATTATCTTGGAAAAAAGAGGGAAAAAATGCTGCTTTTTTTTTGAGATAGGTTCTTGCTGATCTTGAACTTCCAGGCTCAAGTGATCCTCCTGCCTCAGCCTCCAGAATAACTGGGACTGTAGGCTGGCACCATCAGTCCTGACAAGAAAATATCTGGAAGGAGCATTTGGAAATGAAATATTGTCCCATGATTGGATTTAGAAAGAACAAGTGGAAGTTAGAATTACTTGGCATTTAAAACAAATTGCTAAGGGAGGAGAGAATGAACAAGGGAAAGAATGACTGAGCAATGTGAGGGCCTGCCCAATAGACTTTATTAAACAGGGTTGGCTATTACTCAGCTCTATTTGCTTATGGGCCACCAGTGCAAAACCCCAGCGATTTCCTAATTTCTCTGAACTCTCTGTAAAATTTGCTACACGAAGTCTTTATGCAAATGATTTTTTCATTGGTTGTGTAAAAAACCAAGCAACATAATTGAACAGAATTTCAAGAACATAGTTGACTGTAAGAAAAAGCTGTAAGAAACCAAGTGGAGAAGGTCAGTTGAAGGAAGAGGGGTCAGGAGAGCCATGGAGAAGACTTACAGATATTGTGGAGAGGGAATTAGACTTTCGACATCAGGTGTGTTGGAGGCAAGAAATAGTCTTGTCTAGATTTTTAGGAGGTAGGGTGACTCCTGATATCACCTAGATTAAACAGCTAATGGTCATAAAGGTAACAAATGACTTTTTAAAAATGACAAACTGGAAAGAGTCCTGGAGAAGGATGTAGAAGTCCTGGGTTTGAGTTCTGTGGCATTAAATAAATCTATAACTTGGGAAGACACCTAATTACTCCAAGCTGTAGTCTTCTCACATGTAATATGATGCAATAACCAATTTATTGGTTCTGCCATCTGAAAAATGGCCCAGATGGTAACCAAGATGTCCCAGGAAGGAATGCAGAATTTTAAATCTGAAATATACAAGTGAAATATACTGGTGTTTGCATCCTGCCTCTGCCACTCACCAGCTGCGTGCCCTTTGCTCAGCTACTTAAATTCCTAATCTTCAGTTTCTTTATCTACAGGATAATAATACCTATACCTCAGTTGGTTTGAGGCAGAATAATTATTTGAGCTTAGGTAAAGTACTTGTTTTAGAGATGATTGACACATACTAGAACCATCTCTTTCAGATATAAATTTTAATTGCCTCATTCAGTTTCTTTTCCAAAATCTTGCAAGAGAAAAATTTTGACTTCTATTTAACAGGGTAGTCCACTTACCACGTTGAGCAGAAAAAGAAAAAACATGAAGCAACATTAATTCAACTTCACATTTTGCCAATTATATGGAATTTAACAGCATATCTTCAAATCCATACGCTGCTATGGTTACTGATTATAATGTACTAAGCATTAACCAAGAATGTTCTATTTAAGGAACAGTATCCAGAGAGGTGATGATTTTTGCCTACAGATTCCATCATTACTATGTAGTTTCTGTATCTAATGTAAAGACAATACTTCCCCAACATTAATTCTAAATCTGAAGTTTGTTTTAATAATCCTGGGAAATACAGTAGTAATGGAACCCTTTTTTAAAAAAATTTATTAAGGAGTTAAGTTATTGTACAATCATAAATGCATATAAAGTAACAATATGATATGCATATATTCTTAAACCAGAATTACCCTCTAGATCACTCCCTAGTCTCCCTCCCTGCCCTTCCCCACTAATCCCCTCCCCCTTCCCCTACTACATATCTATGATTGCTCTAGAGTATGTGTTGCTGTGCCTTTGTTGGGTCTAATACATGAGACTGACTATCTTTCACACAGGCCTGGGTTTAGCTCCAGCCTCCACAAGTGAGTGAAAACATTTGACCTTTGACTGTCTGGGTTTGGCTGCCTTTACTCAGCATGATTTCTTCTATTGTCATCCAGTAATGGAACTCTTGCTTGCATTTTTTTTTGGCCTTGGAATAATTGGAGGGTGCCACTATCACTACACTCTACTTCTCTTTCAACCCCACTAAGCCAGGGGTAGCTCCACCTGGGATTATAGCAGAAGGTAGCCCACGAGCAAAGAAGGAATGAAATACGAATTCTCTTATAAAAATGAAAATTATCTCTCTATGTCCCAACTTTTCTTCTCACTAAATACACAGCCATCAACAGAAAGCCTTGGCTAGGACTCCCTCCCACTTAGTCAAGCTTCTACAGTACCACTGAGGAATATCCCACATGGATGGAAAGGTGGACATACATTTTATTGGTGCATATTTCTTGGGTGTTCAGGCTTTTTATTTCCCTACAGTTGGGGGAGGGGAAAGGGAGCTCTTGCTGTTCCTCAGAAGTATTCTTAGGGTCAGTTTTCCTGGCCTAACTCTGCTGTGTCTATTTCACACTGGGCGGCATAATGTCTGCCTTTCATCCACAGTGTGTTATCTTACCCTTACCTAACCAAAGGAAGATAGAACTAAGGGACTGTGTCTAGAAATGATGGGAAAGCACATGTCATTATATGGACCACACTATATTGTTCTCAGTTTTGACCCACATTTCATCTGTTAACTTAATGGAATAAGTAAACAGTGTATTGACCAACCCCCATGAGTTACCCCCAGGTTGAAAAAGCAGTTCTTAGCTGATGATGAATTTCTAAGTGATTATTGCATTTTAAAAGATGCACATCTGGCATTGTGTTCAATATGTTCTGCCCATATTTCTGACCCTAGCATACCCTTTTATTTGGATAGGCATTTGTGATCCTGAAGTCCCAATTCCTAAAGGAAATGAGCAGATTATGGTAGTTTCTTTACTGAATTCTCATTAAGATGGTAATGAAGTGTAAGAATATTTAATGTTGACTCAGTTCATTTTTTTTCCTGGGAACACGTAAAACCTTACATTATGAATGAAAAGCCAGTGTGTTCACTGTAGGTTTAATGTCACCACAATGGCTTAGATTGACTAATGGGCAGGAAGACTGTTATCAGGACAATTTTAAAAAATCATGCTAGGGCTGGAGCGGTGGGTCAGTGGTTACAGCACTTGCCCAGCATGCATGAGTACGCGAGTTCAAACCCCAGCACCCATGTAAACAACTAAGTGTCTGAGCAATGAAAGCCATGTGAAAAACTAAATAAAAATTGATTCTCTCTCTATCACTGTCCCTCTCTTAAAAAAATCATGCTAATGTATCCTGCTCTCATAAAGGAAATAGATGTAAAGAAATTAATTTTAAGGGCTTAGACTTTATTATAATTAATAACTGAAAATAAAGTTCAGGAGCTCTAAATATGGGAATCTTGTAGCAAAGAAAGGAAAAGGAATGTTTAACTTTTAAATAGGTTGTTTTCTAGAAAAATTGATTGTTTTGGAACAAAATCTCAGTTAAGATGAAGTTATACATGGCAGCTGCTTTCTCAGGCTAGTATATACATATGTGAATGTGGAGTACAGGGTTTGTGAACTCAGAACCGGTCTAGGTGTAGGTTGGGGGAGCTGGAAAAGATTGAGATTTTAAGCAGCACCAACCTGTGTAGTCTGAACAGGCTGGAACATGAATACTGTAGGACAGTTCCAGTGATGGTCCCTGGCACAAAGACCTTTTGGTTTATTGAAATGACCATAACTACAAACCCATGTTGATTCAACTTCCTGTGCACTTATAAAGCTGTGTAATTCTTTTCATTTTTTTAATGAAAGAGGGAGAGAGAACCAATTTTATTTAGTTTTTCATGTGGCTTTCATTGCTCTGACACTTCATTGTGTATATGGTGCTGGGGTTAGAACCAGTGTATTTTCTCATGCCAGGCAAGTGCCATAACAACTGAACAACCACTCCAGCCATAATTGTTGTCATTTATACTACTACCATCACAGGCCCACATCCCACCAGGACTCCTAAAACTTTTCTAACTGGTCTACTTTACGTCTACTCACTTCTGCTGAGTTTCTGTAGTACAACCTAACTGATCTTTTAAAATTTCAAATTTTAAGGAATCATGGCTGAATTGACAAATGTCAGTAATTGTCCATTGTCCTTATAGTAACCCCAAATCCGTAGAGAGGTCTTTGAGACACACCATAATCTGGTCTTTTTCCACTTTTCCAACCTCGTATTGTGCAGTTCCCCAGAGCTGTCTTCCATTCCGGAATATGCCAACCTTTCCATTTGAGGGCCTTCATGCATGATTTTCCTTTCCCTGGTCACTCTTCCCTACACCCTTCGCCTGGTCTGGTATCAGTTGGCAGGTTCTCAGAGGCATTTGTCCAACTTGAAATCATATAACAATGGATAGAGGACTTTAATGAGTTGATTGAAACACAGACTTGGGGGGCTGGAGCGGTGGCTCAGCAGTAGAACACTTCTGTTGCATGCATGAGAAACCAGGCTCAAACTCAAGCACCACATACACAACTAAGTGGAGGAAAAACAAAAACCAGATGAAAAAATAAATCATATTGATTTTCTCTTAAACAACAATGACAACACAGAATTGAATTTATTTGACTTGAGTCTTCAGCAGGTCCTAAATGCGCGCGCGCACGCGCACACACACACACCGTTATTTAAACAGAAAAAGTTTCATAGAACATATTGGTTTGCAATTGTTTATTAATCCTTATAGCTAATGCTTTGTTTCATAGTAGTTCAAATTATAGTTCAAACATGAATCATATCTTGAGTAAAGAAACTGATTAAAACAATTAAACTCCATCAAATGTTATGGTTGTAATGAAAAGGAGACAAATTCTTTGGGTCAACTGAGATTTTAATAAGTAGTAATAAAATAATGCCAATGTTTAATATAATTCAGATTCTATTGTGAGGTCATTAACTGGTAACCTGTAGACCAGAACTAGCCTACCTACGCTTTGTTTAGTCTATATAGTATTAGAAATATTTGAGGTAGTATTTAAAAATAGAAAGAATAAAAATAATTGACACTCCCTGCTTCCCTGTAGATTTGGGAGAGTACGACGACCTGTAATTCGTAAGGTGGCAAGTTTTCCCTTCAGGAACAATAGAGTATCTGAAACCTGAGTGTGCATCAGAATCATCTGCAGCACTTGTCTTATTAAGCCACAGATTGTTGGGCCCTGTCCTGAAGTTTCTCATTTAGCATGTCTGTGATGAACCCCTAGTGTACAGTTCTATCAAGTTCACAGGTGATGCTGCTGCTGCTGGCCAGGGATTTGCTCTTTGGAACCACTGAAGTTGGAAACATGCTTTCCAGCTCAGCACAGTGCTTCTTCTTGTTGATTTCCTGACCAGGGTATCCACTGCCATTTATCACCATGCTTGCATTATTACTTTTGGTATACTTGGAGAAATATTTTTTCTTATGTATCTATCCTGAAAATTGGAATTAAAAAAAAGCAGGAAAGATATTGATCTTTGTGGAAGCAAAGAATATTTCAACATATGTGCCAGGTAAACACTGTGTCCCACCCGCTTCACTCATGCATTTTCTATGTGGCTTCTGGAGCCTTTTGAGTTTGTGAGCTCAGCTCCATGGTACTTTTTCACATATAAGAAGAATAAACCTGGGCAATGGAGCTTTGGTTTTCAGGCAGTCAGAACTGGGTTTCAGCCCCTGGCTCTGTTTACCAGCTCTGTGACCCTGGGAAAGTATTCAATCTCATTCAGTTTCATTCCACATCTAATACAAAGTGGTATTAATGATACCCATTTCATTGTGTTATTGTGAAATTAAGAGTGAATGTGATGGGTCTACTACATATAAATGCTCAATACCTTTCATGGGCCAATATTGTTATTGACATTTTAATACAAATATTGAAATTATATAACTGTACGCTGGATAGGGAGGAGGAAAAACTAAGAAATGGAATTAGGAATCCAGAAAAGCTGAATCAGAGGGGGTGAAACCCAGAGAGTGGAGGTTTACAAAAAGTACAAAGGACAACAAATGTTGAGTCTTACAAATCATTTGTCAAATAAAAAAAAAAAAAGGTAAGGAATACCTACTGCTTAAGGAAAATTATGCAGTGTTAACTGAAAACAGGAAAAAACCAAACCAAACCAAAACAACAACAAAACCCCAGAACGATTGAACTGATGTTTTAACTTTGCTCTTCTTGATCAAAGAGAAGTGTAAGAAGGGAAGAACAAACATGTTAAGAGGAAACTAAGAATCAGAAAGCTATCCAAATGAGTCCAATTAACAGAAAGAGAGCTATGCAAATAAGTGCATATTAGTCATGCTGGTATAGGCTACTGGACAAAAGGGCAGTGGAGCCACGGAAGACAATCTATGAGGAACCATCTAGCCTGAGTGTGTGCCCACACCTTAACACAGAGACCCACTTATATTCTGATTTCCAAAAGGGAGAAGAAGAATCTATTTATTCTCATAACTTTTCATGAATTACAAACAAATCAGTTGATGTTCACCCAAAGTGAAATATTAAATGAATTGTTAGTGATCATTTAGAAAAGGAAAAGAATGATTACAAAGGGTTGGCACTAAATATAAGCCTATTCCGTATAAACGTTTTCCTTTTTGACAAGATTATTAAGCCAGTTATTATGGAAACGATTAAGTCATTCACCAAACATTACTGAACAAGAATTAGGTGCAGGCATATTGTTTGTCTCACTTTATTGGAGAAATAGGCAATGCGGTCATTTGCTAATGAATGTGGGTTAGAACCAAAAATTATAGAGAGAATGGAGCAGAGATCTGACCAGTCATATAAAACAGAATAGTGATAGTCTTTCTCAAACTTGAATTCAGGAGTTCTGGATGGTGTTGAAAAAAAGTGTTAATTTTTGGACCTGTGTCTAAAATGTGTTAAAGACATAGGTGAGGATGTCTGTTAATGTATAGTCATGGAGCTCAGAAGGCCTGGGGCCAGAGATGTGGATCTGGGAATCATTAGCTTCTGTGGTTGTTAAAGTTACACAGTGGCTGAGATTTCTCAGGAGGAGTATGTTGAATGAGAGCCAAGGACAGAATGAGGAAGCACAATGATTTAAAAATAGAAGTAAAAGAACGTGCAAAGATGACTGAGAACCAGAAGTTCAAGGCATTAGGAAGGAGTGGCGCTTCTTGGTAGGAAACTCTTACGAAGGGCTGAGGGTTCGGCTGTTCTTGGAAGTCAGGCTTTGTTTGTGACATCAATCAGCACCCATTGGTGATTCTTCTCCAGCAGCCCTCAGCTATTAGGGAATAGATGAGAAAAGGGCAGATGGATTGAATCATCTAAAAACAAGAGATTGCTGAGATGATAAAATAGGAGAACAATTAAGATGGAAAAAAATTGTTAAAGAAGTAAAATCATAAAGTGATTAAATTTAAGATAATATGTTGGTTGCGCAACCACAATATTGGATTTTAATTGAGACTCAGAAACAGTATAGTTAGAATAAATTATAAAATCTAGCAGAATGAAAAATTTAATAGGAATACATATACATTCTTATACTTCGCCAAGAAATTGTCAGTGTTTTGGATGAAACAGACAAGGACTAATTCCTATGAAATAAACCAAGATTTATTCTCCATCCTCTTTTCCTTTTCTCTTTCCCCTAAAGTGATAATGAGATGAGTCTTTAATTAACATTCTTCTTTTCTTAAGAATGCACTTTTTAACAAGATTTTATTTTTCATTATAGTTTTACATATTGAAGGGGTTTGTTGTTACACTTCCATACACGCAAAGAGCAAAGAGCAGAACCAATTTTTTTTCCATCTGGACGTAAGTCAACCAAATGGGAATCAACTGACAAGCTGAAAATTCCTTTCAGATGTTTTAGTTGACTTTGAATTCTCTAATATTATCACCAATAATAATACAAATAACATTTTGAGTACTGTTTGTGTGTTAAAGTTGTATGTGCTTTATTTGTATAGTAGATTGATGAATCAGCCCACAGACTTCATTGATCTAGGAAAATAACTTTAACGTTTCCTCTTGCTCAATTTTATGCTTTCTTTTTCAGTACAGGTGTTTTACTATTGACTTACATCTGTGTCCTTTTTATTTTGAGACAGGGTCTACCCTTTTTATTTTGATACAGGGTATCTTAGTCCTTAATGACTCTTGATTTCCTGTTTTGAGGTCAAGATTATAATGCATCATGGTGGGTTCTGAAATTTTACAGTACCCAATTTTTTGTTGATGCTAGTTGTCCAGAGCCTTCACTAAGGTTTTAAATATTGTAAAACCCAAGGGGCTTACAATCACATTGGAGAGATGGGTATGTGAAAAATCAAGCTGTGTTAGTCAGCTTTCCATTACTATAATAAATATCTCAGATAATCAACTTTTAAAGAGGAAAGGTTTGTTTGACTCACAATTTTGGAGGTTTTAGTCCGTGAATGATTGGCACCATTGCTTTTGAGCCTATGGAAAGGTAGAACATGGAAGCAGCATGTGGCAATGCAAAACTGTTCACCTCACGGTTAGAGAGTGAAAGACAGAGAAAGGAGAGGACCAGAATCCTGCTATCCCCTTTAAGGTCACACTCTCGATAATCTAAAGACCTCCTACTAGGCCCTACCTCTTAAAAGCTCCATCATCTCCCCATAGACCATGCTGGGTACCAAGCCTTTTCCACATGGACCCTTGGGGCACACTTAAGACCAAAACTATAACAATGTCTCAAATACCTCTATGCTATTGCTCCGGGAGTTTGGAAATGGAGAAGAGCAGAAAGCAGAATCCTCAGCTGCCGAAATAAAAAAGGCATACATTTCTGACTTTTGAATCACAACTGCATTTTGGAACCCCACCTAAAAATAGCTCAAACTCAATGTGCAAGAATTCTGACCCACCAGGACGTTACTAAATTTAAACGGTGAAGTATTTTTAGACCTTTACAAGAAACTGTGAAGGAAGTCTCATTCTCAATAACATCAGTAATTAGTAGAAGTGGTCTCAATCTCCCAGACACATGCTTTGAAGATTCAATGAAACTACATACTTCAAAGAACATTGACGGTCATTCTGATATTGACTGGTATTCATTACATTACAAACCCACTAGGTACAGAAGATGCTTTTACATTGGAATAGCTATTAAATTCAGAGAAAGGCCCTTCCCTCACATCCACCAAATGATCACTCTGCTATTTAAATCAGATTCTGAAAGCCTGAGAATACCAAAGTACCCATTTTAACATTGCTATTTAAAATGAATGTCCTACCTTTTATGAAGCAATTTTTTAAACAGATTCAATCAGAAAAGTACTTTGATGTTGTAAATACCTCAGCTCATCCACTTTTAAATTAATCAAAATATTTAGGCATCTTCACAAAAATTTCTCATATGCATAAAACAAGGCAATGGTTATTTACTTCCTGGTACTATAATGTGTTTGGGGGAATCTCTATTTGACTTGTATAAAAGGAATAAAAGCTAGTTTCATGGAACGCCATTGTTAGAATATTGGATGTTTTAAAATAAGCCAATTCAAAGCCTGCCCAATGTTCTCCCTCAGGGGGAGGAGAGTGTGTCCCCATGGAGTCTTAGAATGCAGGAAATTCAGCCCCTTCCCATAGCTCTTTTGGAGCTGGGCTCATAGCCAGTATGAACAGACAATGGCTAAACTGTTAACAGGTTAACGGCCAACAGGGTGTTCTCAGAAACTCTCAAAGGCTCTTAGGAAGCTAGTTGCAGTTTGCTGAGCAGCAGCCAGAGAACACCCCAAGAGTCCACTTGATCTTATTATTCCACATGCTTACATATCCAAATTGGTTTGAATTCCCTATGTGCTCTGGATATCAGGGGAGGTGGACAAGAAGCATGCTGAATATGGGTAGGGGCAGGAGCACTGGAAGAAGCTGGTCTGGCATTTAAGATATGTTATGGATATTTCCCAAGGGCAAATTAGCCCTACAATCATGAATTCAGACAACAAGAAAAGAACTATAAAGTTACAAAATGAGGTTGAATTTCCATGTCACATATGCTAATCCCTTTCAATATGTTAAGAATTCTACCTTGCGTTGGCACTACAGATTACTTTTCCTTAAATCCTTCATAGTTTTTTTTTAAAATTCTACTTTAGCCAGGTATATCAGCCCATACCCACCCTATCCTAAAAATCCCCAGGAATTATGAGTAAATATCTGTGACATTTTGGTTAATTAGAGCTGGTGTTGGGGAAACTTTTGAGCATTAGTGAATACAGGTATAACCTTTGATTGTCTTCACTAATGTGCTTTGAGAGAATTCAGGGTTGCATTGCAAAGGGTGGGCAGAAGCAGGGGAGTTTAGAAAACATATGAGATTGTTTACTAACCTTGTATGTTTGTGACCTTTAAATACCACAATATAAAAGTAACTCAGCATTGCAAAAATTTATGTTTGAATGATAGAAATAGAATAAATAGAATACAAATATATATTATTTATATTATATATGTATATATAAATAGGATATATAAATAGAATATAAACATATAGATAATAATGAATATAATCAGTTTAAAATACATGTTGGTTTTAAAATCCTTATGCAGTTTGCTATTTCATCCAGAAATATATAATAGAATGTTGACTTGTGTCATGAGATTTGGGAGTATTAATTACAGGAAGATGGAAAAGGAGTTAGGATGAGTCAAATGTAGCAGAGACTTGGAGGAGAAGGATTTGAACTAAGAGTGGTATTGTCTAGGAGGAGAAGGATTTGAACTAAGAGTGGTATTGTCTAGAAGGTTTGACAACAGACCACAGGCAAAGAATCTTGCAATAGGAGGGGGACCCAACAATGTGAGGGTGAGGGCAATGAGAGTTTTGTTACCAAAGAACATCAGAACAAGTGATATTCAAAGGTCTAACCAGAGCTGTCTAATAGACACATGGATAAAATAAATTCTAATAATATACTTTATTGAAACAAATATATAAAAAATATTATCCTACTGGCATGTGGCACTAGATATTCAAGCAGAAACATATATGGCTACCATACTAGACAGCACAGAAATCTGCCAGGTCTTTGGCATCAGGTGAATCTAATAGATATTAGGTCAGAGAAGACCAGCATCATGACCTGAAGGAAATGGCTATGTTAAAGAATAAGTCACAGAAGAGAAAATGTAAGTGGTTAGACAATTCATAAAAATTGTATACCTTGCAATCAAAGGTACAAAATTAAAATATCACTGAGATACTATTTCTCATGTGTCTAAATAACCAAGTTTAAAAAAAACTCACAGCCATTTGATGGTGTACTAAAACCAATATGTGGAAATTGGTATAATTCTGGAAAACAACTATACCAATTCATGTAAAGAGATTTTGAATTTCCAACATCTAAGACTACAATAAAAAATAAGATTAACAATCACATTGAATGCTTATTACATGACAGATTATATGCTTAACATTTCATACATAGTACTGTAATACTTTTATTCCTCACAGTTATCCTATGAAGTGGGTGTTATTATTTAGTCTTAATTCTACAAAATTAAGCCAAGGTGTGAAAATATTTTAGGCATCAGCATATTACTAATATCATTATTAAAAGAAACAAAGAAAATAAAAATAGAAGACAGAAAATTTTAGATAAAAACCTAAATATTTCAAAATCAGGAATGGTTATTTAAGTGAAATTACTCCATGGAATTCTCTCCAGTCCTATTTCTTTTAAAATTTGAGACAGGGTTTTGCTAAGTTACCAAAACTTTCCTTGAACTTGCAATCCTCCTGTCTCAGTCTCCCAAGTTGCTGGAATTACAGACGTGTGTGTGCCACTATGCCTGGCTACTAAAGAGTTTTTTCAAGAATATGTAATGACATGGGGAAATACTTGTCTTGATCTGCTATTGCCCTAATAATTCTGCATAACAAATACCCATTAAATCTGGGTAACATGCTTAAAAAACCCATGTTTATTTCTCATGCATATATACATACAGGGTTTTTTAAGCATGTCACCCAGCCCATCCTTACCCAGGATTCCAACCGCCTCCTGCCCACTCCCTGTTTTTTACCTCCACTGGCGAGACTCTTATATAAACTTGACATCTTTCACCCTATCCTTAATTTACTCTAGCTTTCACATATGAGAGAAAACATTCAACCTTTGAGTCTCTGAGTTTGGCTTATTTTTTATTTTTTCCATTTCTATCCATTTACTTGCAAAAGCCATGATTTTATTCTTTTTAATAGCTGAGTAGAACTCCATCGTGTATGTGAGTTTATGTATGTGTGTGTGTGTGTGTATGTATATATGTATATATATATATGTATGTATATATATATACAAACAGTTTTTGGAACCATTCATCCAATGAAGAGCATCTGAGTTGTTTCTATAGTTTAGATATTGTGAATTGTATTGCTATAAATATTAATGTAGCTGTATCATTATAATATAGTGATTTTATCATCTGGAAAAATACCCAGGAGTGGAATAGCTGGGTCATATGGTGGTTCCATCTCTCATTTTTGAGGAAACTTCAGAGAAATGCAAATCAGAACTTCACTGGAATTCTACCTCATTGCTGTCAGAATGGCAAAGATGAAGAATACAAACAACAGATGCTGGAGAGGTTGTGGGGAGAAAGGAACACTTGTACACTGTTGGTGGGACTACAAACTAGTATGATTGCCCTGGAAAGCAGTATGGAGACTCTTCAAGAGAGTATCTTACTGTGTATCAGTAGCCTTGGAGAAAATAAAAATTCAAAAGTCAAGGTAGAGTTTCTATTGGACATGAATTGCTTTTATACCACCTTAAGTCAAAAAATTCTAAAGTTGAACCATCTTAATTGGTGGACTGTTTTAATTTTGTAGCCCAGTTGAAGGTACTTCTGTGTTTTAGCATTTTCACTGCTGTGACCCAAGGACCTAACAGGGACAATTTTAGGAGGAAAAGTTGATTTAGGGATTCATGGTTTCAGAGGTTTTAGTCCACAGGTGGATGGCTGCATTCCTCCAGGCTCAAGGTAAAGTTAAACATCTTGGTGGAAGTCATGGCTCCAGAGAGCAGAGAGAGATGCCAGTCACCAAATACAAAATATATACCCCAAAAGTATGCCCCTAATGCCACACTTCTCCCAGCTACACCCTATCAGCCTATGGCTTCCAGTCCTATCAAGGAATTAAGTCACTGATTGGGGTTAAGCTTTTATAACCCAATCCTTTCACCTCAACCCCACTGCACTGTCACATGTGAGACTTTGGGGGACACCTCAAACCATAATGATCTTCTACCAGGGTTAAGCTCTTATCATGGCAGCCACTGGAAACACAGGAGGTCAAGTGTAACCCCATGGCACATTGCACATCTGTTCACTTCATGTCTGCTATCTTCTCATTGCCCAAAGTGAGTCACATGGCCTAGCCTAAAGTGAAGGGGCTTGGAAGTCCCCTCTGTGGGCCTTGAAAACATGGCAAGAGTGTATTATGTGTAATTTCAACATGGGAGAATAAAGAACTGGCACAGGGATTCAGTCTACCACTGTCTGCTTTCCATTACTACTGTTCACATCCCTCCCAGATATGCTCATCTCCATCCCAAGATTCTCAAAAATCTTTTTCCCTAATGACACTAGGCTAGAAAAGGAGGCATCTTGAGACTTATGTCAACTTTAGATGTGATTTCTCTCAGTCTAGAGAACTTTAAACTAAAAGACAAGCATTCCACCCTCCCACACCTAACCTATACTAGTGGAACAGAAACAATATGACCACAGTTAACACCTCCATACTAATAGGAGAAAAGCAAGATGCATATCGCAGTCATGAGGTTATGGTAATTGGGAAATCCTGGGGGGCAAATGCTGCTGGTTCCCTGACCTTGAGGAAGGGAATGTGTGATGGATTAGACTCCATCACAGCTTTCTTGTAATGCCCTAAACTCCAGTCTGCTTTATCCCCATGGCTCCTGGCATCAGTCTTTGGGAAGGCTTTCTTTGCCCAAATGCCTTTTGTCTACTTCTAAAGAGGGCACTGGAGAACATGCCCTACTTGGTGACTAAGCAACCTTTTCAGTGTGCTTTCTGAGAAGTTGGGGGGAAGAAGACTCCAGAGGTATTTTGATGTTTCAAATTTTATGACCACATTTAGTTCAGGTTGACAGAAAATTTCTTAAGGCAGATTAATTTTTCATCTCTACAAAATCTAAGATTTTTGGAGTCTATTCATTTCCAATTTTGCTTGAAAATCAGCCACACTTCTCTACGAACCCATCTCTTTTTGTAACTTTGCAACTATAATCAGTAACCACCCACATACCCTATCAATATTGGGCCTTGAAACTTGCTTGCCCAGCACATTATCAGGTTCATTTTGTCTTTTAAGTTTATTGGAATAATAGTTAAAGCATATGGTTCGCTACTCTATAACATGGATCAACATTTCCCCGCCTTCTGTGACAATATCCATGTTGCTTGCTTCCCAGTCCAAAAGCTGATAGACAGCGTTTATTTTGGAATTTGTATGGCAGCACCTCCACCTTGAGTACCAATTCCCATCATATCAAGCTATTGCCAGGTTAAAGCTATAAAACATTATCACAAAAATCTCAGAGAGAGGACGCAATAAGCATCAGTTGCTCACTTATGTAGGTTGGCTAGGGTTTGGCTCCACTTGTGGTTGAATATTAACCAGGCCTATCTCCTGGCCTCTAGTGGGACTCAGGTCTGCTCCCTATGTGGTTGTTCTGCAGCCCTGGCTATAAGAGCTCTTCTCTGTATGGGCAATCACATTGCAAAAGAAGCCCAACCAACCCCTCCACATATATCAAGACTTTGCTTGCAATATCTTGTATTAATCTTGCCTTTATATTCTGTATTTTGGATGTTTGATGTCTTGGGGTCTTGTTAATTCCAAAGGAAATGACTATCCCAGGTTAGCTAATTCCTAGAGATAGCAATCAACTTGCCTGTGAGTGGGTCTTTCATATGAAAGCCGGCCACCCAACATCCATATACTCACTACCTCCTTTACCAATCTCTAGTTCTGGAAGACTGGTGTTCTGCTCCAATCACCATGGGACCAGCTTCCAGAATCCTATGCCAGAGTTCACTTGAAATTATTTTAATTAGTCAATCTTAAATCTGCTTACGTAACCATCTTACACATTCATTCACTCAGAAACCACAGTAACTTTTGCCCACATTTCTCCATTACTCCCTGTCTGACAGATCCCTGGGCTATGCATGTGTCCCACAACATCTGCTCCATAGCATGGCATTTCATTTGAGATCTGTGAGTATAACAAACCAACTTTACAATTGCAGTGGTCTCCTTTTCTGTTTGCCATTTTATACCTAAACAAGAAAATTTAGCTTTTAAGTCAACTGTCCACTAATCTCCCCTTGACCAATTTAAGTCACTCAGTCAAGCCCAAAGTCAAGGTTTGGGGAATTATTCTGTTTACCAGCTCTGCAAGAGTGAAGACATATTTCCACTAGGATGGAGGAGAGTGACATTGTTCACCAGAGTGGCAAGAGAGTGAATGTATAATTCTATTTGGGGAGTGAAGAATTGAGAGCTATCATTCAATCTGCTACACTATATATATATATATACACATACACATATATATTTGTATAATTGTATGTATAAGTACATGTTAGATCAAAATCAAGATATGCAATATAAATTCAAATACATAAAACAGAATTTATGCAGAGAAAAAAGACTTGGAGGAAATTAAATGTACTGTATTAACTGAAAGCAGAGAAGCTTAGTCTTCTAGGTCTCAAACTGAAATTGCTTTAATATCTTCTGCTTAAGATTAATAAAAGTTCTATTTTTTAACGTATTTATTTGTTTTTCATTCAACATAGTCATACATATAGGAGGGAATTGTTGCTACATAATCATGATCACATACATAATGACAGAGCAAGCCAAGGCTGATGCCAGTTCATGGTTTCCCCTCTTAGGGTTCCCCCTGATCCCATCTTTCTCCTACTTTACTCCCATGTTAGTTGGACTTCTCATGGAAGTTGAAGATTCCCCACTGGGTTGATAACTGCACCCCCTACTCCATCCCTCCAGCTGCCCTGATATCACTCTTATTCCCACCCCCCCCTCTGCCCCCCTCCCTTCATCCCCTAGTGTCATAGGCAAGGTTCCACTTGCTCATGCAAAAATTCACCCATGTTGAGGTTTTTATTAGCCATAGCCAATTTTCAGTCTGTTTCCGATTATATTCTGGCTTCCACATATGTGAGGAAACATTTGTCCCTTGAGTTTCTGAGTTAGGGATATTTCACTCAGCATAACTTTTTCTATCTCCATCCATCCATTTGGTTGTAAATGCCATGATATTGTTCTCTCTAACAACAGAGTAGAATTCCACTGTATATATGTATCATAGTTTTTAAATCCACTTGTCCAGTGAGGGACATCTGAGTTGGTGCCATGGTTTAGCTATAGTAAATTGAGCTGTTATAAACATTGATGAAGCTGTATTTCTGTATTATGCCAATTCTAATTGTTTTGGGAAAATACCCAGGAGTGATATAGCTGGGTCTTAAGGTGGTTCCAGCACTAGTTTTTTGAGGAGTCTCCACACTGCTTTCCAGAGTGGTTGTACAAGTCTGCAGTCCCACCAACGGTGTGAAAGTGTTTCTCTATTCTTACAACCCCTCCAGCATTTGTCATTGTTCATATTCGTCATTTTTGCCACTCTGACAGGAGTGAGGTGGAATCTCAGTGAAGTTTTGATTTGCATTTCTCTGATTGCTAGTGATGTAGAGATTTTTCTCATATATTTATGGGCTTTTTGGACTTCCTCCACTGAGAAATTTCTACTTGCCTCCCTAGCCCATTTATTGACTGGATTATTTGTGGTTTTAGTGTTCAGTTTTTCGAGTTCTTTGTATATTTTGGATATAAACCCTCTGTCCAAGGTATAGCAGGCAAAGATTTTCTCCCATTCTGTAGGTTCTTTCTTGACACTCTTGACTAATTCTTTAGCTGTTCAAAAGCTTTTTAGTTTAATGGCATCCCATTCATTTTTTCTTGGCTTTAATTCTTGTGCTATGGGAGTCTTGTTAAGGAAGGTGGTGCTGACACCTATGTCGTGGAGTGTTGATCCTATTTTTTCTTCAAGCAATTGTATTATTGCTGGTTTAATTTCCATATCCTTGAAACATTTTGATTTGATTCTGTGCAGGGTGAGAGGTAAAGATTCAATTTCAGTTGTCTGGATATGGCTGTTCAGTTAGTCCAGCACTACTTGTTGAATAGGCTGCCCTTCTTCCATACTATGCTTTAGCACCTTTTATCAAATATCAGATGGTTAAAGATTTGAGGGGTTGTCTCAGTATCTTCTTTTCAGTTCCATTAGTCTTCACTTCTGTTTTAATACCAATACTGTGCTGTTTTTGTTATTATAGCCCTATAGTGTAATTTCAGGTCAGGAATTGTAGCACCTCTTATTCTTGCTTAGCAATGTTTTGGGTATTTTGGGCCCTCCATTTTTCCATATGAATTTGAGAATTGCTTTTTCTATATCTGTGAAGAATGTCATTGGTGACTTGATGGGGATTGTATTGAATCTGTATAGGGCTTTTGGTAGAATGGCCATTTTGATTATATTGAATCTGCATAATCCAAGAACATGGAATGTTTTTCCATCTATACAGGTCTTCTGCAATTTCTTTTTAAAATATTTGATAGTTTTCATTGTAGAGGTCCTTTATATCCTTCATTAGAATTGTGCCCAAGTATTTTATTCTTTTTGAGGTTATTGTGAATGGGACAGACTTCCTGATTTCTTCTTCAGTGGACTTGTTGCTGGAGTATGGGAAAGCTAATGATTTATGAATGTTGATCTTATAGCCAGCCACTTTGATGAAATTGTTTATAAGCTCTAGAAGTCTTCTGGTCAAACTTATTGGGTCTTCTAGGTAGAGGATCATGTAATCAGCAAATAGAGACATCTTGACTTCCTCTTTTCCTATTTGAATTGCTTTGATTTCCTTCTCTTGTCTGATAGCTCTGGCAATGGTTTCAAGGACTATATTGAATAAGAGTGGTGAAAGTGGACATCCTTGTCTTGTTTCTGAATTCAGTGGAAATGCTTTCAGTCTTTCTCCATTAAACATAATGTTGGATATGTGTCTGTCATAAATGGCTCTTACAAAATTAAAGTATCTTCCTTTCATCCCTCTCTTCTCCAGAGTTTTGAGTATAAATGGGTGCTGAATTTTATCAAAGGCTTTTTCTGAATCAATTGAGATGATTATATAACTTTTATTTTTAATTCTGTTTAAGTGGTGAAGTACATTATTTGATTTGCTTATGTTGAACCAACCCTTCTTTCCTGGAATAAAGCCCTCTTGATCATGATGTATCATCTTTTTGATGTATTTTTGGATCCAGATAGCTAGAATTTCATTAAGGATTTTTGCATCTATGTTCATCAGGGAAATTGGTCTGTAGTTTTCTTTTCTTGATGTGTCTTTTTGTTGGGTTTTGGTATCAGGGTTTTATTTGCTTCACAAAAAGTGTGTGGGATGGTTCTAACCCTTTCAATGTCATGGAAAGCTAGTAGAGGATGGGTTTTAATTCTTCTGTAAAGGTTGGTAGAATTCTGCTGTGATTCCATCAAGTCCTGGGCTTTTCTTTTTTGGTAGGCCTTTGATTGCTGTTTCAATTTCACTGTCTGAGATTGGTTGGTTTAGAATTTCAGCATTGTATGTGGCAAGATATTTGTCCATTTCTTCCAAATTATCAACTTCGCAGAGTATAGTTTCTCAAATGAGTTCTGATAATCTTCTGGATTTTGGCTGAATCAGTGGTGATATCTCCATTTCAGTCTTTGATTTTGTTGATTTGCTTCACTTCATTCTTTCTTTTGGTGTTGGCAAGGGGTCTTTTGATCTTATTTATTTTTTCAAAGAACCCACTCTTTGTTTTGTTGATAATTTGTATTGTTTGATTTGTTCTCAATTTCATTGATTTCAGCTCTGATCTTCGTTATTTTCTGTCTTCTATTAGGTTTGGGATTGGATTGTTCCTCTTTTTGTAGGGATTTGAGTTGGATCATAGTATTTATTTGGGTTCTTTCCTGATTTTTGATGAAGCCACTCAGTGCTATAATTTACCTCTTAAGAATGCTTTCATACTATCCCAGCAATTTTGATACATTGTTTCATCATTCTCATTCTTTTCTAAGAATTTCTTGATTTCTGTTCTCAGTACTTCTTTTATCCATTCTTTGTTTATGAGAGTATTATTCAATTTCCAAGTATTTGAGTAGTTTCTGTTGTTTTTCTGGCTGTACTTGCTAAGATCATACCATTGTGGTCTGATAGGACATACGGGATTAAATCAACATTTTTATATCTGTGAAGATTAGCTCTGTGGACTAAGATACGGTCTATTTTGGAGAAGAATCTATGAGCTGCTGAGAAGAAGGTAAACAGCCAATTTGCGATGGAATATTCTGTAAATGTCTGCTAAATCCAGTTGATTTATAGAGTTGTTTAGGTTAGAAATATCTTCGTTAATTTTTTTGCTTTGATGATCTGTCAGTTATTGATAATGGAGTATTAAAGTCCTCCAGTATTATTGTGTTGAGATCAATGAGTGGTATAATGTTCTGAGTACTTTTCCATATATTTGGGAGGGTTGTAATTGGGGGAATAAATGTTAACTATCATTATGTCTTCTTGATGAATTGTTCCTTTAACTATGATATAGTGACCTTCTTTGTCTTTTCTGACTAGTTTTGGTCAAAATTAACTTTATTGGATATAAGGATCACAGTACAGGTTGCTTTTTCAGGTCACAAGCCTGATACACATTTTTCCAACCTTTCACCTCCCATCTGTGTCTTTTTTGATTGTGAGGTGTGTCTCCTGTAAGCAGCACATTGTTGGATTTTTTTTTTTTTTTTTGATCCAGAAAGCCAATCTGTGTCCTTTGTTTGGGGTATTAAGTTCATTCTTGTTCAGAGTTATGATAGATGTGGGAATCTGGGCCCCTGACTTTGTGACTACTGTTGCGTCTTGCGCCATCTTGGATGTGTGTTTTGTGATAATTGACTTTCTTCTGTTTAAGGCTTTTGGAAGTTATTTGAGTGTTTCTCTGAATGGAATATGCCCTTGAGAATTTTCTGTAGTGCAGGCTTTGTGTTCATGTGTACCTTGCTATCTTGAGTTTATTATTGAAGTATTTAATTTCCCAGTCACATTTAGAGCTGAGATTTGCAGGGTATATTATCTTTGGTTGAAAATTTTTTTCTTTCAACATTTGAAAAATATTGTTCCATGTTCTCTGGGCCTTTATTGTCTGATTGGAAAAATCCATAGTGATCCTTTGGTCTTTCTCCGAATGTGATTTGGTGTTTTTCCCTTACTGCTTTTAGGATTCTTTCCTGATTTCTCTGTTATTCATTTTATAAATGATGTGTCTCGGTATATTTCTCATTTGATTAGGTCTGTTTATTGTCCTATAGGCGTCTTGAATTTCATTTTCTGGATCAATTCTGATATGGGGAAAATTCTCCCTGGCAATTTCACTTAGAAGGTTCTTAATGCTCCTTGTTTGTTGTTCAATGTTTTCTTCAATCCCCTTTACTCTTACATTATTTCTTCTCATCTCATCAATTACTACTTGGAAGTTCTGATTGTGCTCAATAAACTTCTTTTGTTGTTGGTCCTCCTTGAACTCAATGTTGCTCAGCCTGTCTTCATTGTCTGATGTTCATTCTTTGAGAGTTTATGTTTTATTTTCTCCTGAGTTTACTCTGGTATTAGTATCTTCCAATGAGCTTTTGATTTGGTTGTCCGTATTCTTCATTTCTAAGAGCTCTGATACATCTCTTTCCAGAATGTCTAGTTCTTTATATATGTGGTCTCTTATCTCTTGAAATTGCTCTCTTATCTCTAAAATCCCTTAAATCTTCTTTTAATGCTTTGATTACATTACTAATCATATTGTTGATACATTTTTCTAGGTTTTTATCTAGGCCCCAGAGCATGGGCACCTTGGATGTGGAGCTGTGGGGTTGAGGTGAAAAATTGTTTCCCCTTTTCCTCATTTTCAGTTACAGGATGTGTGTCTTGAGGTCTGACACTGAATAATTCCGTGAGTGCTTTGTTGATGGTATTGGAGCTTTTTATCTCTTTTCTTAGTTGGGCTGGGGTACAATTTGGGGAGCACAATTCGGTGGCTGGTACCCAAGTCTGTGAAGTATTGTGGACCTTTAAGTTTTCCAATACCTCAGGGGATAGGGGATAGAAGTCAATAAGTGTAGCCACTGCATACACTGGACAATGTCAACTGTAGCTGTTACCATGTTGATTACCATCTATAGAAGCAATCATTTTAGCAGTTTTCTTTCTTGATAGCTTTCACACTATACTTGGTTAGCAAGGAAATGTCTGTTTTCAAGTATGGTGTTCACTGCAGTTAATCAGGACCTCTGTAGGTGAGGAAAAAGAAAGACTAGAGAGGAAAGGGAATTAGGTAGGCAGGTAGTGTGAAATTTGTGAATCAGGATATAGAGCTACAAGGTGGTAGAGATAAGGTAGGCTATTCTGCTAGAAATAAGGAAAAGATAGAAATGGAGTGAGAGTGGAGTAATGACTTTGAAGGAGGATGAGAGAGATAAGAATACAATTTAGGAATTGAGAGAGTAAAGAGAAGGAGGGAGTAGTAAAGACTGGGGTCTTTTCACCCCAAAGAGACGAGGACATGTTTGCAATATTGTAGACAGACATAGGTCAAACCCCAGCAATATGGGTACAACACAGTCAAATACAACAAACACAGTGACAATAAAAACCAATCAACCACACACACAAACAAACAAACAAAATACATACACTAAGGAACACCAATTCCAAGAATAACAATAGAGAAAGAGAAGGAAAAAAAGGTTTTAAATTATTATCTCCTAGCTCAAAATGTGCCATGGGAGTATGTGTTCATTGCTGACTTCTAGGTGGAGTCACTTCCCACTTGAGTTTGATGGAGGGAATAAATTTTGGTGATTTCAGTTGACAGTGAAATTCCCAGGAGGCCTCCCAGTAATTTTTTCCTGTAGTGGGGTTGCAAACATTCACCTCTCTTCTTCCTATGAAAACAGACTTCAGGGCCACCCGAGTCACACTCTTAGGTAGTTTAGGGTCTGCCTGCCCAAACTCTTGTCTCATTTCAGCCGGGGATCCAGGAGCTACTGGGAGTCTTGTGGATCTTGGTGCAGCAGTTAGGGAGTCTGGCTATTCCAAGGAGATTGGCCGGCCTGAACTGAGCTCACATAGGAAGTTAGTACCCAACTCTTGGGTGTCTTGAGGTCCTCACCTGCTCCAAGAGATGATGTGTGGGACAGTCACAACCCCAGCAAGGAGAGGCAGGCATGAAGGAGACACCAGCCCAGCTAGACCAGTGTTTGTGGAGATCTCAAATGGAACCACTAGTAGCATGGAAGCCCAGTCCCACTTGGAGCACCCAGGACTTATGGGACTGCTTCTGTTTACAGAATTCAGAATCTGAAATTAGAGGAAAGCACTAGATCCAGGCTTCCTCTTTGGTTCTTAGGTCCCTGAGGCTGACACTATTCTCTGCCCAGCCTGAGAGTTTCAGCAGTATCTGTTGAACCTGCAGGCGCAACTTCCCAAGGCTGTTTAGGCCCTATTGAGCAGAATCTTGGTCACTGATTGTACTTACCGATTGGTTCTGTAACAGAGTGGGTGCGAAGCCTCTAAATGTGAGTTCCTGGACCAGTAGGGAGGGTCGACCAGCCCCATACAGCCCCTTGGGGATACAGTCAATAGGGGTCCTGGAGCCGCTCCTCCAGACTGCACCTCCTATTCCTCTCTGTATTCGGTGGTTTTGGGTTCACTGTTCATGAAGCCATTTCCTGTATCGCCCTCTGGGAGATTTCAAAATGTCAGTGCTGCACCTCTTTGAGCAAACAGATTCAGGGGACTCTAATTTGTTTGTATTAAAGTGGTCCCTTGGTTCCTGCTGATGTCACGGCCCTGGGGTACTGGAGTCCCATGCCCAGGATCCACTAAGTGCTTACTGCTGTGTCGGAGATTAGTTAGGTATGCACAGCTCCCTCCCCACAACCCCCACGCCAGGGCCAAATTCCCAGTCCACCACTGGCTGGGTATTTGGCATTGGAAAGTTATTATTTGGGATTTCCTGTACTTCCAGCTTGTCCATGACTCTGTGTCACTAAACTTCCTTCCTTAGATAGTAATGAATTTGGGGAGAAATCTTGCCATCCACCCAACTCACAGTAAGGCACTTCTTCCACTGTTGGTTTCCCACATTCACGGAGAGAGTTTTCATTCAGCTCTGGCATGGGTCACCATGATGAAACCTCAATAAATGATCTAAAAGCATGAGGAATATTTGCTCTCTTGTAAGAAGAAGAGTTTCCAGAGTAGGGCACTCTGCTGAGTACAACTTGGGTTATCCTCTTTTTTTGTTTGCTATTTGGAGTATGTTCCACAGATTACCAGCAATTGTGTTACCTGAGTAGTTGTTGGAAGTACACAGTTTGAAAAAATTTAAATGGAATGAACCCTGCCAAACTCTCTTTATGAGGCCAGAATTATTTCAATACTGAAACAAAGCAAGATAAAACAAAACAAAAACTACAGACCCATATCTCTGGTTAACACAAATATCAAAATTTTCAATTAAATACCAGCAAACTGAATTTAATAGCACAAAAAGTTCATATATAATTACCAAGTGGGATTCATCCCAAGGATGCAAGGATGGCTCAAAACACAGATTGATAAACATGGTACAACACAAAAACAAACGAAGGTAAAAAATCCTATGATTATCTCAATAGATGCAGAAAAGGTATTCAATAAAATTCAACATAACTCAACATACTAAAGAGTATATACTGAAAAGCTCACAATGAATGCCATATTGAATGCAAAAATTCTGAAAACAGGTCCTTTAAGATCAGGAACAAGACAAGCACATCTACTTTTCCATTTTTATGCAGTCTTGGGAGCCTCAGCAAGAGCATTTAGGCAAAAGAATGAAATAAAGGGAATTCAAATAGGAAAGGAAGGAGTTAAATTATGGGCTGGAGTAGTGGCTAAGTAGTTAGAGTGCTAGCTTGGCATGCACAGCAACCTGGGTTTGAACCCCAGCACCACATATCATAGCTAAATGTTAGAGAAATCAAAACTAGATGAAAAAATTAATACAATTGATTCTCCTTCTCTCCCTGTCTCCCTATCTTAAAAAAAGAAATTATTCATATTTTTGAATATAACTTGATTTTATAAATAAACAAACCTAAATATTCCATTAAAAACTTACTTAGAGCTTATAAAAAATTAAGGAAAGTTGCAGGATACAAAACACACAAAAGCAATCACATGTTTACTTATCAATAATGAACTTGTTGAAAAAGAAATTAAGAAAGCAATCCCATTCACAATAGCTACAAGAAATATGGAGGAATAAATTTAAGAAAGCAAAAAATCTCTACAATGAAAATTATAGAACATTGATGAAATAACAAGGATGTACACACAAAAATGGAAAGATAATCTATGTTTGTGGATTAGAAGAATCAATATTGTGGTTGGGAGTGGTGGCTCAGAGGTTGGAGCACTTTCCCAGCATGCACAAGGACTCAGATTTGAACCCCAGCACCACATATACAACTATGTGTCAGAGAAAGAAAGGCAAGATGGAAAAATAAATAAAATTGATTCTCTCAGTCTCTTTCTCACTCTCTCCCTCTCTTAAAAAAGAATAATAATCAATTTGTTAAATGACTATACTACCCAAAGAAATCTTAGATTCATTTCAATTTCCATCAAAATACCAATGACTTTCTTCATAGCGATAGAAAAAAAAATCCAAAAAATCAGATGGAATTACAAAAGATCTAGAACAGCAAAAGTAATCCTAAGCAAAACACAAAAATAAAACCAACAAAACCCCGATAACAATGTTGAAGGTATCACAGTACCTGACTTTGAAACATACTACAAAGCTATAGTAACCAAATAGCATGGTACTGGCATAAAAACAGCATAAAGAACTGAGAAACTAATCCATGATTATACCGACAACTGATTTTTTACAAAGGTGCCAAGAAAATACAGATGAGAAAAGGTAGTTCTTTCAATAAATAGTGCTGGCATAACCGAAATACATATGAAGAAGAATGTAACTAGATCCTTCCTCTTACCGTACACATAAATCAACTCAAAATAAAAGACCCAAGCCAGGAGTAGTGGCACAGGCCTGTAATCCCAGGGGCTCAGGAGGCTGAGTCATAAGGATCACAAGTTCAAAGCCAGCCTCAGCAACTTAGTAAGGCCATAAGCAACTTAGAATGACTCTGCCTCAAAATAAATAAAAATGACTGGGGATATGGCTTAGAGATTAAGTGCACCTCGGTTCAATCCCCAGTACCAAAAACAAAAATAAACTCTGACCTGAGGCTATGAAATTACTGCAGAACAAACAAACAAACAAACAGACAAGGAAACTTTCAAGACACTGGTGTAGGCAATGATATTTTAGTAGGATCCCAAAAGTCCAGGTTACAAAAGTAAAAATAGAGAATGAGATTATATATAACTGAGAAGCTTCTGCAGAGCAAAGAATTAGGAGACAGCCTACAGAATGGGAGAAAATATTTGTAAACTGTACACCTAGCAAGAGATTAGTATCCAGAAAATACAAGAAACGAAAAATGTTGAAGCCAAATAATCGTGACAGAAGTACAGTCCAATTTAAAAATAGGCAAATTATCTGACTAGACATTTCTCAAAAGAAGACATGCAAACAGTCAAGAAGTACCTGAAAAAATGTTCAGACTTACTAATCATCAGGGAAATGCAAATCAAAACCACAATGAGATATAATCTCATTTTGGTTAGAATGGCCATCATTGAAAAGACAAAAAACAAAATAAAACAGGCAAACAAAAGGACAACAACAAACAGTCAAATGCCAATGAGGGTGCAGAGAAAGGGGAACTCATACCCTGTTGGTGGCAATGTAAATTAGTTTAGCTGTTATACAAATTGATATGGTGATTCCTTAAAAAAATAGAACTACCATATGATCCATCAATTCCATTACCAGGTATAAATTCAAAGGAAATGAAAACATTATATCAAAAATATATCTGCATGTTCATGTTTACTGCATCACTATTTACAATAACTAAAATATCGAATCAACATAGATTCCTTGCAGTGTGTGAATGGATAAAGAAAATGCGGTATACATGCACAATGGAACATTATTCAGCCATCAAAGAATTAAATCCTGTCATTTGAAGCAACATGGATGGAACTCCATGGAGGTTGTGAAGTGGAATAATCCAGACACAGAAAAACAAACACCATGCCTTCTCACTCATTTGTGGTAGTTCATAAGTCAATCTTGTAGGAGAACAGAATGGAATAGTGATCACCTCTGTGGAGGATGGAAATAAATTCAATAAGGGGTATGAAAATACAGAGTGAAGGAATTACTTATGGTCCTTCTTTGACACAGTGGTGTAACTACTAGTTAAAAACCTATGATATATTTCAAAACGATGAGAAGAGTACAACATTCCCAACACATAAGAATAAGTAATGAGACGGAAATACTCACTACTCTAATTTGAGTATTGCACATTGTATACACGTATTGAATTGCCACAATGTGCCCTACAAAGATGTACAAATATCACATTTTAGTTTTTTGAGACAGGGTCTTGCTAAGTTGCTGAGGCTGACATCGAAGTTGCAATCCTCCTGCCTCAGCCTCCTGAGTCACTAGGATTACAGACCTGAGCCACCACACTTCACCCCTCAATTTTTTAATAAACTTCTTCTTAGATCTTTGTAGGGAGCACAGATTACACACTCTCTCTCACACACACATATGCATGCATACACATACAACTCAGTTGACTGACATAACAATCAAGTACCAACAATTTTCTTACAATAAAAATTAATTATTTAGTCTATAATATTTACGAATTCCCAGTACAATGTGGGTTCCTATTCCAGGTAGAATGATACATCCCTAAGAAGAAAGTATAACAAAGAACTACAATTGTGGGAGATGCTCATAGGATAGTAATGTGTGTCCTATGCTATTAGTTTCTTACGACTGCTTTAATACATTGTCACAATTTTGGTGGCTTACTACAACACAAAATTACTACCCTCAATTTCTGGAGGTGAAAAGTCTAAAATGGATCTCAAGGGGCTGTAATCGAGTCGTGAGCAGGACTGCTTTCCTTCTAGGGGCAGGAGGGGACAGTCTGTTTCCTTTCTAAATTCTGTCTGCCGCCCACATTCCTTTGCCTCTTGCCATCTACCAAGACAGCAAAGGCTGATTGTTTCTTAGTGCTGTATCCCTCTGAAAATCGCTCTGTTTGCTTCTTGATGCCTGTTTTAAGAACCTTGTGATAACATTGTGTCCACCCAAACAATCTAGGTTAACCTCGCTATTTTAAGGTCTACTGATAAGCAACCTTATTTTTGTCTGCTACCTTAATTCCCCTTTACTATATAAAGCTCCAGGGATTAGACATCACTCTGCCTACCACACCCAGAAAACAGAAATTTTTCTTGTGGGCTCATAAATCTTCAAATAATATTTCCCTCTTGGAGTTTTGCAATGTATATCAGCATAGCAAAGACTGAGAATTTTGGGAGTAAAGGAACTTCTTTGGCAAACCTAAGATCTCATATTTTACTTGCACATTTCATGAAATAGCTAGAGAGATGTGGAGAAAAATCAGAAAAGGAAAAAGATGAAAAACTGGTTTCTGACCTAAAGAGTCAAAGAAAGCTTTTCATTTGTCATTCATCAATTGCCATTTGACATTGTAATCTTTAGTGCTAAGATACAGCAAGAAAGGTGAATGAAACATCTGTGGAAATCAGAAGCCCTTAATTACCACGTTTCTGTTCCTTCTGAAGGCCACATCCAGTATAGGAGCAGTTGTGGGAGTCTAGGCTTATTTCCATTTACCATTGATTTAAAAAAATCTGTCTGGATCCTATGCTTAATCTCTGTAACTATGTCTTATATGTAAAGTTGGGTTCACATTATCCTTTTCATCTAGTACCATTATAGGCCTTTAAATAATGTTAACATGCTCTTTGGCATTTACAAACTGAAAGAGCTATAAAATTTGATGCCAAATATTATAATGTTAATGAGGACTAGCTTACCAATATTTCATTACATATGCAACTTTTTTTACATTAACTAAGTGAATAAATCACCAATGACTATATGTAGCATTATCCCTACATTCACAACAGCCTGCATCTTTCATCTCTTAAATATCTTATGTTGAAATCAAGAAATATAAACTAGAGATAGTTGACACTTGTTAAGAAATTCCCAGAAGGCATTTGTTTTATGTGGTGAGCATAATGATTGCTTACAATAAAAAAAGCCTTGAAAGGCCTCACTTATTCTAAGATTATTCATGCAGCAATTATGCTATTGATGTCAATCTGTTTTTATGATAATATATTATAAACTATTCTGAACCCACTCAACAAAGCATAGTATAATGCTTGCAATCTTCCTCGGGCCCTCTCTTGCAAAGATATCTATTCACTTCCTTGATTAGAAACAGCCAAGGAATATAGACATTTTTAAAAAAGAGCTAAACAAAGTACAGATCAGTCAAAATCTGAAATGAATTGGAACTTGTAATTTTAAAGTGAAGAATCACAAAAGAGAGAAATTATGGGTTACTCTGACTTATATTTTAGATAATGTTGTGTATTGTAGTAAAAACACTGTCCAAGAGAGCCCCTAAATTGAATGTGTGACACAAAGGAAGGAGATCTATTCATTTTATAGTTTGCTAAGAGCAAAGGGCTACTACTATTTAGGGTCTAATCTTAAATTTAGCTTTGTATTGATGCAGGTTTTCAATTCCTGTTTTAAATGAGTATTATTATTTATGCTCTGAAGGGTCTTACTAGTTTTGTAGGGTAGGCAACATGTTAATATATTTCAATTTAACAATAGTTGCAGTGGGGGACTAGGGTGTAGCTCAGTAGTGGAACATATGCTTAGCATTCATAAGGCCCTGGGTTTAATCCTAGCACATACACACATAAAAAGTTATTGCGGCTGTTTTATGTAGGGGTGTTTATATGGAAAGAAAAATGAAATAGTTATTAAAGGAAAATATGCAATGTTTCCTGATCTTAAAGAAGTTCAATCTCACTCTTGTTTCACTAAAATGAGCTTTGTTATGACCTTAAATTCAGGTTATATCCACATGGTCAGTAAAAAAACGCACCACCAACATGTCTGCTTGATGCTGCGCTCTACGTTTGTAGCAAATATGCAAAATTTATTACTTATTTATTGCATGAATGATGTATACATCCTCAATAGCAAGATCTCTTCTTTTATTTTCATTTTGCCTTATACAATCTGGGCAAATATTGGATGATGAACAAAAGTTTGATTGAAGCTGATGAAAGCAAAAAAAAAAAATCAGTTGCTTCATATCCTTATCTTCTCTGTAATGTGGATTGCAAGAATACATAATTATAAAATAAAATTTAAAACTAGGTATAAAAGTCAAGACAAAGGAATAAAGGTAGAGAAAAGCAATGAGAGCAAATGTGTTGGGGTAATGGGCCAAGTGTATGCAGTCGAGTCTAAGTCTGCACGTGAAATAACTAGTGTTCTCTATTAGACTCTCAAAGAACAGCACTTCAGAATCCACTCATGCCTGTTGTTTTCAGAAAGGAGGGGAATGGTGTAGCTGATCATCTGAAAATATCAGATGATACGAAACTGTTCTATTTTTAGCTCTGTAATGCAATCACGGGTTCTTACAACAGAATCTAACATATCTGCTAGAGCTGCTGCAACAGTCATGACTGGCTGGCACTGCAGAAAACTGAAAGTCACAGCAAAGGGGATTGCCATTGGGAGTAAAGAGCGGAGGGCCAGTCTCATGCAGTCCTGATGGCTGACTGGTTTGCCCCAAGGGCAAAGGAGTTGTGTGTGTTTCTAAAGCTGAAACAGCAACATCTATGGAAACCAGTAAATCCCACCACCAATTAGTATAGATGAAAGTGACTCTTGAGTTTGAATGCTCACATGTGTCAGAGGTGTGGAATCTTGCCATGGCTCTGTTTGTAACTGGCAGTATGTTCCTGAAATAATTGCTCCCCCATTTCTCATATTTCCTCTCAATGCAATGTGAATTGGGTTAGATGCTCTTCAAAGTCTGTTCCAGGACCCAGTCTTTAAGCAGGGTATTTATGTACTTTCTCAACCTCTTATGTGTAAACATGCAATAATTCTTTTTTATAAACCACTTTGTAGTAGAATTCAATTTTTATAAGCTGTTTTTCCATGATGTTGGGGTTGGGGGCAGAGAGAGAGAATATAAACCTAAAAAAATCAAGAAAGCAATTTCAATTCCTGCCACTTCAATTTTCTTCTGGTTTAGAATGTAGTCTTCTGGTCTAACTAAAATTTAAATTGAGTGGATTCAAAATTAGAGCTCTCTGTCTCTGTCTGGGGCATTCTTTCCTTCAAAGGATTTGCCCCTCCTGTCCTTGCCTCTTTCCTCCTGGCTCTCCTCCTTCTCTTTGTGCTGCTCTGATCCTTACTGTGGCTGCTGGGTATGAGGGGAGGGGATGCCTGTACAGTAGTGGGAAAGAAGAGCTGAGGTTTTGGGCCTAGGTTGGCACACACTCGAAATCTGGGTCTTAGCTCGCACATAGCACAGTGGCCGTTTGGCCCAGGGGAAGTTACTGAGTCAGTGTTCTCCCCAGGTTCCTGTTTCATGTCATCTAGCACCAAGTGAGGCTTTTTGGAAATGGGTACTCTTCTTGAAGGAGGAAGGGGGTCATACTTTTAAGCTCGGTACTGGTAGAATTACCTGTGGGGACCCTCTCAGTTTACCAACTGCTCTCAGGAGGGGGACAATCTTGGTTGCTTAGAGGCACAGACAGGAGGTAGGCTCTGGGATCTCATCCTAGTGAACAAGAATGTTTCCATTCTCATAGCGCTGAGGCCAGGAGAGTATGTTTTGTAGGTCATGAAGGAGAGACAGTAGGATTGATGATTGATTTACACTTATGAAGAATCTGGTACAAAGTGATATTGCTTTAGTCACAGCCAGGATGAGGCTTGGAGTCAATTTACGATAGAGCTGATGAAGCAGTTCCCTCTAGTGGCCAGAGCCTGTGTTGCTGAGCGAAGAAATTAAGGTTAAGGAAAATAGAGCCTTTTTTTAGTTCAGGCTAAACTTGGCACCACCATTCATAAACGTTCATAATTCATTTTCAAGGTTTAAGAAGCAATCCAAAATCCACCGAACCCAGGGGGTGGGAATCAGGGTGGGACTGGTAAGAAGCTACCTGAATGTACAACTGTGAGGTGCCCCTTTGCCTTTGATGTCTTCTCTTTTATCCTCTGTGTGGCAAAACTTCCCAATGCTCCTGAACAGGGCGCCTCACTTACGTGTTAAGAATCCAGTGCTCTTGCCATCAAGATCTGCGATCTAATATCAGACTCTTCTGTTTTTCCATCATTAGGTATTTCCCAGTGGAAATATATTTTAAGCCTTGATCTCCAGAGTGGAATTAAATAAAGACTGCTGAATTTTTTTTTTAAGAGAGAGGGACAGTGAGAGAGAGAGAGAGAGAGAGAGAAAGAGAGAATCAATTTTTTTAGTTTTTCATGTGGCTTTCGTTGCTCTGACACCTTGTTGTGTACATGGTGCTGGGGTTTGAACCTGTGTACTTGCACTTGCCAGCCAAGTGCCATAACCGCTGAGCCACAGCTCCAGCCCAAGGCTGTTGAAATTCAAGAACTGAGGAGAAGTTAAAGATTGTTCACAGCAGTTTGCCCAGATGGGTCAGGCTCACCGTCACTCAGCACCTGTCTTGGAGTCCTTGTTTTTGGATTGTTCTGGGAAGCCAGTGACGGATATGATTTTTGTCATATGACTGAGGTCCCTGAAGTGTCCACCGCCTCCCAGAGTGGTCACATGGTTCCTTCGCCTGGAGTCTTCTTTTCCCCAAATACCTTTCAGTGGTTTTCAGAAGTTTTATTCTTTTGCTGTTTCTCTTACATCAACAATATGCTACTTGAGTGGGGGGCACAGTTTGGCATTTTGGAATTCACTGTCAGGCAAAGGATCTCTATTTCCTGAGTGGTAACTCTCATGTAGTGGAGGAGGGGGAAGCAAAGGGTGGTTACTTTAGTTTATGAGGAGGGATTTAGGTATAGTTTGGTAAAATTAAGTTTAAAATTACCATTCATTTAATGTGATTTAAAAAAAAACACAAAAAGCCCATAATCTTAAGAGCATGTGAGACATTTATGTTTTTGAAAATAGGCATTGGAAAAAAAAGAAAAGAACACTGAGAGAGCCCTGAGCTGAAGAGCATAGTGCAGTAACATGACAAGAGCTCACCCCCTGGTGTTCCTGTAGATCGGCACTCGGCACTGTGTTAGTCACACATGAAGACTTGAGATAGTCGGCTTATGAAAAGTTTACTTTGGCTCACAGTTTTAGAGATTTAAATCTATAATCAAGCAGATCCATTGCTTTTGGGTCTCTGGAATCTTGGGGACAGCACTTCAAGGCCATACCTTCAATGACCTGAAACCTTCCACGAGCCTCCCCTCTCAAAGTTTCTACCACTTCCCAACAGCGCCTCTCTGAGGATCAAGCCTTTAATATACAGGCCTTTGGGAGACGACCAAGATCCAAACTATAGCAGGCACTGTGGCAAGTACTCTTACATAGTAATTGACGTAATCCTAACAATCATGAGCCAGGTTTCTATTTTATTCCTTATTTTACAGATGGAGAAACAGAAGCACTGAAGGTCTATTTAGGGCAGTGTTGTCCAACTGGAAGGCTGTCTAAAAAACCTTGGATTTGAGTAGAAGTACCTGGTATACTTTTGATTGTGTAATTTAGGACAAGCCACTGGGACACTTCTGAGATTTCTTCACCTGTGAATGTGGTTAAAGATTCTGCTCTATGTCCTATACTGGATTGCCATGAGACCATTCATTTATTTCCCTATATTTGTTGAATGTTAACCACATGCCAATTGGAGACAGAACTGTGAAGACAGACATATACTGGTTCTCATGGGCTTTATATTTCAATGAAGGAAAAAGAAAAACAAATAAATAGTCATTACAAACTGTAAAGGACCACCAAGGAAGTAATGCAGGGGTTGGGTTAGGAAGCAAGGTGGAGGGCAGTGTGGAAGTCACAGTGGTCTGACCACTGTTGCTTGACATCAGGGAGCGTGGGTGATCAGCAAAAGCTCAGAGGAGATGACCTGTGAGTTGGAACCTGGGGACTGACTTAGAGGTAGTCAGAGGATGGGAGACTAGATTGTTCCACACGGAATGGCATGTGTAAAAGCCATGGAATGAAAAAGAGCTACATTTGTAGATTCGGAGAGAATACCAAGGACATTACTGTACCTGACAGGGTGGGAAAAGTTATCAAAATGCAGGAGTGCAAATAACCTGAAACAAAACACTGAAGCCTTTGCTGCGCTTAGGCCAGCTAAAGCCAAAGATTTCGCCAGAGAAAATGGTTTCAAAATCCCTGTTGCTCCCTTTCTCTGTGCCCACAGAACCACAGAATTGCCTACAGCTGCCTGCTTCCTACCTTGGTAGGGCTTATTTCTCTGTGTTTCTGATTTTCCTGTTCTCCTGCACTTAAGCGTGTGTGTGCCATATGTGCTTTGTCTTAGGAATTTTCTTCCAGTCTTTTTGTCAAAACCCTCGACCTTTGGATGAAGAAGACTGTATGACGTTTTCCTCTGTGCATTTGGTCCCCATGCCATCTATTTCTTTTAATTTTTATGTTTTTCTTTTTTATTTACCCAAGCAATACAAATAATTAATATAAAAGACAGGTAAACAAAATAAGAAATTTAAATTACTTAATATCCTATTATGCAGAAGTAAACATACATTGTTCTATAATCCATTTTTTTCCTTTTCTTGCAATTTATATATCCTGCCATTGGGTGGTAGACTATCATAACATTAAGTGGATTGATTAAGGTAGAGGTTAGCTCTTTTCCTCCTTTTACATTAGTCCAAACTCTAAAGTAATCACGCTTTAAAAGTTACTAGCAAGATTGGTTTTTAAAGAATTAAATGCCTAAGAAAAATATATAGGCAATGCTTAACATTATTTAACTTTAAAGTTTAATTATATTATAATTAAAGAAAGTTTTATACCTCATTTAAAGTTTACTTTGATGTTAAAAATCACAGGAAATCGTACACAACTTTGAGTACTCTGGCTTAAGTTGTAAGACTTCTGTAGGCTTTGCTATTAATTTCAAGATTCTTTTTTTTATTTTCTCATATAAGATGTCCTTATATAAGGGAAAAATTGAAGTAGTTATGATTACATTTAAAAAAGTCAATAGTTTAGCAGAGTGTCTGGCACATGGCAGACACTCAATAGACACTATTTTTCCTTAGTTCCATCCTCCTTTTTGAGCCTAGGAACATGAAAGTTACCTTAGTGTATTTTTCCAAAATTAGATGATGATTCCACCCCTCCCCCTCTTTCCTTCCTGTCTCATCTGCAAGAATTAGCACTCCTATTCATCTAATCGGGTAAAATTAGAAGGTATTAGATAAACTAGCTCCTGCTAATTACACTTGGATTTTTACTACTTTTAGCAAGCCCTCAATCAAGAAATGTCTATGCCTAGTAAACCTTAGGAACTGTGCTTAGATCAGTTAGAGAAAGGGAGGATGACTAAGGAGTATGAGACTAGGTGTCTGCAACAGCTGGTTTATTTCACAATGATCTATGTGCTTCTTTCAGGAACCGAATTCCCCTGGACCTGCATCTTTTTCATAGAACTTTACATTCCAAATTGACATTAGAAGGATTTCAATATAAAGTCTTAATTGTCTCCTTTTTTATGTATTTGGTCTAAGCGGGCTAAGGTAGGATTATGTATTTCTTCCTTTTTCTCATGTCACTAGATGAAAAAAATTAAAATGCATTCTGGCATTTGGACTCCTAACTGCTGTATTATTAAACATGTGCACCCCCGCACCTCACACAAATGTAACTGGAAAGTCTTTGAACAAAAGGTTGTTTCGGACTTTTTATTCCAAGCACTCACCTTTATACGTAATTAAATAAAAAGAACACAAACTCAATATAGTTTTGGGCAAATAATCTTATTTTTAAAATATTCCCTTTAGAGATACTGTTTGATCTTGTTTTTGCCAGTTTTACTCTCTCTCTCTCTCTCTCTCTCTCACACACACACACACACACAAATACGTACACTTTTGCCACAAGCTTGGGGAGGAAGTGGGAAAATGGCCACGAAGCCTAACAAATCAGATTGTGCCTTTCCTCTGCCAAGAAACAATAGTATGTGAGAAAATATTGAACATTTCTGATAGTAATTTAATGTTACCCATTTAAAAGTCATCTGTCAATTTTAAATATGGAAATTTTAGTTTCTTATCCACATCAACTGATATTAGAATATCTACAATTCCTCATGGCTGTGTCATTCTTGATGTATATAATGCCTTTTAAAACTAAGACAGCAGAAAAATCTCCAAAATAACCAGGAAGTTTAGAAGAAACAAAGTTACTTTTTTATTACAACTGAATAGCATCTGAAATCATCTAAATGTTCCTCCATCTTAGCCACTGGTTCCAGAGTAAGGCTAAATCTCAACTATAGAGGCATATTCCAGCCTAAATAATGGGAGCACTGGCAGGAGTCTTGGCACCCTCTCCTGCTAGGTACAGCGTCCATTTTGCAAGGGACTTGACCAAAGCCCTGTAGCCAGTTGGGGCAAGGCTGGGTCTGGCACCTGTGCCTGTGACTCTCAATCTAATCCTACTCCATGTGCTAAGTTATCCTCTCAGACCTGGAGGGCTCCTGGCTTCCTCAGCTTCTCGTCTGACATTCATTCCACATGCAAAAGGTACCCATCCATTGAAAGGGAGTGTGTGTCAGAGTCTGAGCAGGGCAATGACTCCTGCCCTGAGAGGCTTAGGCACAAACATAATTTTCACATGTAGATACAAACAGAACTTTAGCACCACCGTCTAGCTTTCAGCAAACTGTATATGTATTATGCTTTCCATAATAAATTGCACTAATAAGCATAAAACATAGAACCGAATCACACACAGGTAAGTCTTAAATATGTGAAGTTCTTTTCCTAAGATACCTATAACTATGGTTTTCAATAATTTTCTGCTTATTTAAAATCAGTGACATCAGCAAAGCTTCAAAATTTGTAATTTGCTCTTCATCCTTTCCCACTCCTAGAAACTCAATCTGCTACTATAAAGAACTTTTGCAAAAATATGCTTCCTTCCTTCACCACCCCCTTAAACATCAATTCAGTGATTTTCTTTGCCTCTTATTTAGACACTTAAGAGTGCATGTGTAGTAGCGAACATTTCTCTTCTTGGAATATAAAAACTTGGCTTTCTTTGCTAATATTTTCAATTCTCTAAAAACTGAGGAAGCAATGAGGAATTGCTTCCTGAAACTTATTTTGAAAACAGGACAGGGTTAGGGTTGGGCAAGATTTCTTAAGTGTTACTTAATTGGTTACATCTGTTTATGTTTTTATTCAGGAAATATGTTTTTATTCAAAAGCAGAGAAATCTGACTGTTACTATTCTTGCATGCCACCCTGCCAGCCTCTCAGGCCAGTAGAACTGGAAATTGGAAGGTGGGGTGGTTGGTCGGGGGAGAAGTCTCAGCTTGAAGATATTTCTAGAGAATGGTGTTCATGGCAGAAAATTGGGTTTAAATTTGTGAGTAATCCTTTGGTTGAACACTGAACACTCTTTCAGAGAGTTTCAATTGTAAACTGGTTTGATCACACAGGGAGCCCCAGAAAGGAAATTTTCATTGGGCATTTCTTTTTCTTTCTTTTTTTCTTTTCTTTTCTTTTTTTTTTTAAGAGAGAGGGACAGTGAGAGAGAGAGAGAGAGAGAGAAAGAGAGAAAGAGAGTAACAATTTTTATTTAGTTTTTCGTGTGGCTTTCATTGCTCCGACGCTTTGTTGTGTATATGGTGCTGGGGTTTGAACTCATGTACTCCCGCATGCTGGGCAAGCCCAGTAACCTCCGAGCCATTGCTCCAGCACCCATTGGGCATTTCTTGAAGTAGTATCAAGTATTATGATTCCAGTGCTTTTGAATGTTAAAGATAGAAGGAACTCATTCCATTTAGCTTCTAATTATAAGATACTGTATGTATGATTTCCACATCTTTCCATTCTCCCAAAGTCGGATCACAAAGTGTTACAAAGTGTTAGTTGAATGTCTACTGCAATTAACTGTGATGGAGCTTCCGTGGGTCACATATCCTTTCCCTCTGTCAAAACTATTGCTTTCTTTCTCCATCTCTGACCTTACTCCCCTGACTGTTTCACTAAGATGTTACTTATGACCTTTTCCTGTCCTTCAAAACTTCGACTTGAATTTAATCTTCTCTATCTACCCTGATTCAGCCAAGCTATATCAACCCCTCCCCCTCTCTGTTTCCAAAAAGCTGTGCTTCTGTTGCAAATGACACTTTAAATATTGTATTGTACTTGTTTGTTTATATTGTCTATTACCATTGTGTTGTAAAGTCCTGTCTAAGTCATCTCTGCAAAGTTCTCCAACTTTAGGTCTTGATAAAATTTGATGGTGATTTGCCTTTAAGCAGGAAACATACTTAAAGCAACCAAAGATTGTTTAATAATTGCTAATTCATTCAGCAAGTTTTTATTATTGGCCTGTTTTGGTCTTAGTATAGACATGCATAAGACAGATTTAGTATCTGACTTCATAGAATTGAAAAAGTGGACTTGGAGATAGATGTTAAATAGTTAATTATAACCATGATTTTATGAATAAAATAAGAATAAGCAAGTGAAGGAGTGCAGAGTGTGGTAATACAAAGTGGCTATGGGGAACAGCACATTCAAAGGTCTTGAGGTGATAAAGAGCTTGGTTCTTTGGATAAACAGTTAGAAGATTGATGTCCTTGATGCAGGGACAGATGGAGGAGACTTGGCAGGACATCATTTTTGGAGAACTGGCAGGGGGGGCTTTCAGGTTACATTAAAATGTCTTTGATTTATTTTAAAATCCAAGAAAATCACTAAGGAGTATTAAGCAAGATTGCATGAGTAAATTTATTTTTTTTAAAAAGCATTATTCAAACTGATAGATGAATATTGGACATGGAGAGATACAATAGGAGGGTAAATGATGATTGTACCTTATGTTAATGTACGTTTATGTTATGTGTAATGTCAATGGTAATAGAGAAAGTGTATGGCTTTGAGAGACATTTAGAAGCTAAATCCTACAGTATTTAGAGATTAAGTGTGTGTTGGTATAATGATAGAGACAGAAGGAAGAAGAAAATGTCAGGTGGCTTCCAGTTTTTCTGGACTAAACTACTTTATGGTTGCTGTTATTTTTTCTTTGTATCAGGGATTGAACCTGACTGAGGGTGGTAATAGATGACCTTTGAAAGCATTTTCATTAGGGATTTTAGGATAGCAGCTTATATCAAGGAATGAGACTGAGTACATGGATTTGTCTGGACAGGGGCTTTTTGAGCAGCAGGTGAGATAGGGGAAATGGAGGACTAGCAACGAAGGAGAGAATAATTTTGCTACAGAGTAGGGAGGTCCTAAAAGGAATATATAACACGGCTTCCAGAAAACTCAGCTTGGCAAATGTGTACATATAGCCAGATTCGGATCCCTCCCCTTTGCCAGCTGTTGAGCTCTCCATCATCATAAAGGCAATCATCCTTTACTAACTTCAAAAATCTGGTTGAACCTCAGCGTCCCTGATATCTGATTTTCCTACAACTTTCCCTGAAACATCTTGCTCAGAAGTCCCTAATATGTTGTCTGTGACTCAGCATCTCTTACTAATTAAAGCAATGGATTTAAAAGATTATCTCAACCTTTTTTCCCTTTCTACCACCCCCACATCCATTTCCCTCCGTCCTACACTTTGAACCAAATATAAATGGGCTCACCTGACTAAGCCTGGTGAATTCCTTCATCAAAATCACTAGATGGCAGCAGAGGAACTCCTTCACAGCGGTGAAAACTGGCTTCTGCTCCAGGGGAAGGTGTAGGAAAATGGCCAAGTTCCAGCTTCCCACTGTTACCTGAATTAAAGACAGAATATGAAAAAGGAAAAATAGCACAGTTAGCTAAATGCTGCTTCATCAGTTCAATCTGCTTGGCATTCATGTCACACAGAGCAAAGATTTTCCAAGTACACTTGTCTTGTTTGATGAAGTAAATGCATTTGTTTACTTTATAAGCCATAAAATTAATTTCCATTAAATAAATTCTAAATTTTCCTCACTGAATTTCCTTATTATATTGGGGATTAGCTCTTTAGAAAAGAAACCTGTCCTTCTATAGTATTAAATCATTGTTAGGAATGAAACAAATCTTTTAAAATAGCCCATTTAAAGGAAAATAGCAATCATTTGGCAAAAATACAGACAGTAATATTAAAATTTTATGAGTCATTCCAAGATATTAGTAACACTGTGCTATGTTCCAAATAAGTCACAAAATAGAAAATATTAGGAGGAAAATATAGTACATTACCAGGTTTTTAGAAGTAAATGATCAATCTTTGTGCTGTTCACTCCTTAAAAATTTGCATTTGGTTCAATTTTTCCATTGCCTTAAACTGCCTCATGTCCTGTATACAAAATGTAGCTCACTAAAAAAAATTATTCCTATACTTGAACTTGGGCTCTTTCCATGGATTATCTCATGCTGACTCTTACTGTCCTTATTAATATTGTATATGTTTCCAGAGCAGATATTTTCTAATAGGTGATGATGCTATGACTAAGTAATATTTACAAGACAGGTTACGGCTTACAGAATTATTTTCACATCCATTGCTTCATTTAACCTTTATGACAGTATGTTACATAGAAATTATTATTACTTCCACTTTACTGATGAGAAATAGAGGATCAGAAAGGACACGTAACTTGCCCAATGTCACTCACATTTAAGTGACAACACTTTGACACAGCCTAGCATCTTTTACTTTAAAGTAAAGGGTCTTTTACTATTACTTTTACTTTTATTGTTACTTGGTGTCCAAACAATTTGCATATTTAAAAATTTGTTTACTTAATAAAAAAAGAGAGGTATGTAAAGAAGAAAAAAAAAATAGCCCACTGTGCTTAAGGACAATGCGAAGCCATAGAAAGGTTTTAAGCCAAGGGATAACATGATGGGAATCTTATAAATGACAACCCTCGTTCCAGGGTGAGAAGTGGTTTGGAGGGAGCAGGAGTGGATGTGGGAGACTGGTTAGGTGGCTGTGTCAACTGTTCAGCAAAAAGAAGTGGATTAGTGTTGTGGCAGCAGGCGTCGTGAATAGCGGGCAGATTTGGGATATTAAGGACTTATACTGAACAGGCCTTGGAAATTGATTGGAGACTGAGGATAAAAGCAAAGAAGCGTTAAGAATGTATTTTAGGATGGGCAACTAATACTGCTTGCTGAAAGCAAAAGTATTAGAAAAATATCTGTTTTTTTCTCAGAATGTTATTTGACCACCATCCAATTAAGCAAAGAAAATCCTTGTTAACAAAAATGTTTCTAAATTTCAAAATTGTGGTTAAGAAAAGCTAAATTCTTTTTTCCTGTAATTTTTTTTAAAGAGAGAGAGGGAGAAGAGAATCAGTTTTTATTTAGTTTTTCATGTGGCTTTCATTGCTCCGCAACATTTTGTTGTGTATGTGGTGCTGGGGTTCGAACTCAAGTCCTTGCGCATTCCAGGCAAGTGCCAGAACCGCTGAGCCAGAGCTCCAGTCCTCGTGTAATATTTTTATTCCTGTATTTCTTGAACCTACAAACCCAAGCCTGATCTATCACCTCCAAAAAAAAATCTTTGTCAGTTTTCCCAGCTAAAAAGCTGTCTTTTCTGGTTTCCCATGGCTCCATGTCTGTATCTTTCGTATAGCTCTTGGGCTCTGCCTGCCCTTTGGTGTTTATTCCTATTGCAGCAACTAGACCATGATTTGTTGACTTATATTTTAATAAAAATATACTGAATAATTAATTGAATTAATTGGTTTGAACTCCCACTTTCCTTCCATTTCACAGCATGTTAGACTGTTTTCCTATTAAAAATGGGGAAATTCCATGTCGTAAGATATCTAAGCCAAAGATGGTGACAAGGAAAGATTAGGAGATACTTAGAGCTCTCATCTAAAATAATGTAAGTTCTAACTCCAGATATATCATCTTATAGGCCACTGAAGACTTCAGATGTGATCCCAGAATTATGAGTGATAATCTTTTTGAAATCATAATGTCCGATGTCTCAAATAAATGAAAATGGGAGAACACCACAATACTAAATAATTCTAAATAATAATTCACTGATTTTAATTTAAATCACAAAATAGTAAATTAAATGGTTAGTCATCCCACTTATTTATGCTGCAAGCATGTATTGAATGCACACAGAATACAAAGATGAATAAGACATTGATCTTGCTCTCAAAAGCCACAGCCTCTTAAATGTCGGACGATGTAATATGATGCAAATGTATATGATGTGACCTGTTTTGTAATGGAGGTATGTGTGTACAGCTAGGGGAATACAAACGAAAGAAATTAATACTGTCTGAGTGTGTGGTCAGGGACAGATACAGACAGGAAGTGACACTTGAGTTAGTCTTTAAATAATGAATAGGAATTCCCCAGTAATCAAACAGGAAAAAGCATCACAGGCAGGAAAAAATGTATAATCAAGTTATGAAAGAATTACAGTGTCTGGCTGAGGAGGTGGAGCAGAAGACATGTAGGAGAAAATGTTGTGGGATAAAACCGGAAAGGCAAGCTAGTATTGAGACAGGAAGGGACTTGCCTCAAAGCCGTAATAAGAGACCAGAGCTTGATTTAGTAGAAAATATTAGGGCATATTCTAAAAACACAAGGTTTACAAATGTGCCCCAAAAATGTAGTAATGGGTAAGAATATAGTGATGTGGTTTAGCATCTGTAGGGTTTCGCAGAAATGGATGCCCAATAAATATTAGGTAGAATACGCTGGGTTAGGTTTGGAAAGAACTTTTTCAGCAAACAATGTTTATAATACAAATACATAAAACCAGTAGCTTTTCTATATGCCTGAAGTTAACCATAATGAAACCATAATGGAAAAACAACATCCTTTACAAGGGCAACAAAGCATAATCTACCTTCATGTATTCCAGAAATGATTTACAACCTGGAAGAGCAAAACAGCAAATTATTAATAAGTGGTGTAAATGATGACTTGAATATTTAGATGAGCATGGCATATTACCGTGTGAGAGCAGTACATTTGTAAGATGTCCATTCTTACCATTTATTTAGTGTCTTAATGACATTTCAATAAAAATTCAGTAAGTTTGAACTTCTGGAAGAGTATTTGATAAGAATCAAAAAGCAATTTTGAACTAAAAGAACTAATGGGGAGAGACTTTTCTTTCTTGAAAAAATGTCTTACAAAGCTGTAATAATTGAAATGGTGTGGTGCCAGAATCACACTGAACAAAAAGATCACATCAAAAAGAACATCACAAAGAACTTAGAAGTAAAATTTAAATTTGTAATAAGAAGTCATAGAAAATTTATGGGAAAATGATTTGTTTTATACAAAATACAAAGTTTGTAAACTACAAAGAATATAATTTATTTAAGCATATTAACATTAGAAGAATTAAAATATAACATCTTAAGTGTGATTATTAATTTAAAAATAATGACATAATAACTAATGAAAAAATTGTTATAATGAATGACCTATGGTGCATGGGGCTGGATAAAAACCTGGTTGGTGATTGCAGGATATGAACAATTTATGATGATTTGCGATAGCTGTGTTTTGGTAGATACTATCTTAACTTATTAAAATGCACTTATGTGTTTGCTTATGTAGTATGTGAAAATTAAGAAACTATTGAATAGTTTTGGATAAACTGTATTAATCCAGAACAAGCCAGATTATTGACTTCAGAAGCACACCTTATTCTACTCTGAGTCAAATTAGATCCACACTGGACTTCACAAATGCACTCCTTCAAAATCAGAGAATGTCTGATTGTATGAAAAGGAAGATACAACTTTGTGTAGTCTATGAGAAACACATTTTAGACATAAAGGCCAGAGTACTATAAAAGTAAAGCGATTAATAACTACATACCATGCAAATACTAACCAAAAGAAACCAGAAGTGACCATAGTAATATCAACGTAGACCTCAGAAAACTAAATATTATAAAAGAAAATAAGAATAGAAAATAGATAAAATCAGTGAAAGCATAAGAACATAACAAAAGTTGACAAAACCATAGCTAGTCTAGTCAAGAATAAAAGGAAAGTCATAACTTATCAATATAAGGAATAAAAGAGGAGATAGCACCACAGAACCTATAGATATAACAATATAATAAAGAAATATTAGGGATATATTCATCACAATTTAACAACCTACATAAATGGGCAAATATCTTGAAAGACACACATGACGAAGACAGATTCAAGAAGTTAAAAACCTTATAGCTTTTACAACCATTAAAAGATTGTATTTACACTTAGAAATCTTTCCACAAAGAAATGTGCAGAATATGACTTCACAGATTAATTCTACCAAACATTTACAGAATGAATGGTATCAATTCTGCATGAATTCTTTCAGAAGAAAAGCAAGTGGAAATTGTTCATAACTCATTTGTATGAGGTCAGAAGATATACCCCATGTTTGTGGATGGTTTGAAGTTTCAATATTGTTGCAGTATCAATTCTCCCCAAAGTGACCTATAGAAACTGTTGCATCTCCATAAAAATTGCAGCTGGCTTCATTTTCTTTCTTTCTTTCTTTGTTTTTTTGATAAAAATTGACAAATTGATTATAAAATTGATATAAAAATACAAAGGATCTAGAGTATTTTAAAGCAATTTTAACAAAGAACAACAACATTGGAGGACTTCCACTTACTGGTTTCAAAATTTTATATGAAAGACATAATGAAGACACTGTGGTTTTGTCTAAATATAGACATACAGTCCAATGCAGCAGAACAATGAGTTCAGAAATATACTCACACATAAATGGTCATTTTAGTTTTTGTTAAAGTCCCATGGTAATTCCATGGGGAAAGTATAATCTTATAAAAATATATTGCTGGAAAAATAGTTCGTCATTGAAAAAATGAACAATGACTTTATCTCATACCATTCACATAAATCAATCATAGAGATAGGCGTAAAATTAAATCTTAGAATTTCTAAAATGTATGTAAGAGAAAGTCTTCACAACTTGGGGTAGGAAGTATATTTCTTAGGACACAAATTTGTGAATCATAAAGGGAAAAAAAGGAGAATTAGACTATAAAATGAAAAGTTCGATTATTTGAAATATAACTTTAATAAACTGAAAAAGCAAGCCACAGAATGGGAAAATATGTTACATATTATTTATACATGCAATATACATTACACATGTGGTATAGGACTTTCACTTAGAATGTATAAAGGTGTCTCATATCTCAACAATAATAAGGGAAAAAATCAATAACAATGGTTAATAGGTTTGAACAGATACTTCATGAAAAAATACAAACGGTCATTTGTACACATGCCAAGAAAGTCAACTTTAGTATTCATTAGAGAAATTAGCTTTAAAATAACAATTTTATACTACTACACACACATTAGAAAAGTTAAAAAAAATTTTTTTTAAAAGAGAGAGGGACAGTGAGAGAGACAGAGAAAGAGAGAAACAACTTTATTTAGTTTTTCACATGGCCTTAGTTGCTCCAACACTCAGTTGTGTACATGGTGCTGGGGTTTGAACCCGGGTCCTCATGCTTGCCAGGCAAGCGCCGAAACCGCTGAGCCACTGCTCCAGTCCCAGAAAAGTTAAAATTTAAAAGGTCAATAGTTTTAGAAAGTGTGGGTGAAAATGCAGAGTACCTTGAACTTTCAAACTTTGCTAGTAGAAATGTAACAGTTTGTCAGTTTCTTACAAAGTTAATTAAATACTAAACCACATAACTCATCATTTCCATTTCAGATATTTAGCCAACAGAAATGAAAACATATGTTCACAGAAAGACCTGTATACAAAAACATTCACAAATGCTTTATTCATAAAAGTTCCAATATCACCCAACTGGTGAATGGAAAAATTCTGGTATATTTACACAATATGATACGACTCAACAATAAAAAATAATGATCAATGTACACATGCAATGACATAGAGGAATCCCCAAAGTATACTGAATGAAAGAAAACAGGCACAAAGTAATAATACTCTAAATATGACAGAAATAGAAGCTTTCTTGGGGATGAGGGGTGAGAGGGACTTTAAAGGAAAGGGTTAGGAAAGAACTTCTTGCAAGCATTCACTCTCCATCATTAGTGTGTTGATAGTTATCTTGGTGTATGTATTTTTCAAAATCCGTCCAACTATGCTCTCAAAATCCATTTAATGTATTGTGTACAAGTTGCACCTTGATGAAATTGTTTTAAATAAACTAGGCAAGGAAGAAAAAAGTCTCTGGTACAATTTTGAGAGAGAAAAAGTTATTCCATCTTTATATGTACACTATACAAGTAAATAAATAACAAAATATTAAGACTCAATATAAGAATGCCAAAAAGCTATATAAATGAAAATAATTCACAAAAGAAGAAATATAAATAAGTACAAAGTTAAAAACTATTGAAACTGTCTAGTAATCAATTAAATGCATATTTTTTGCTTTAAATATAAAAATGAAGATATAATACTGCTAGGGTTTGGTGATGTTTTCCATTGTCAGGAGCATGAATTAGGATGTGTGTCTGTACAGCAAATTTCAAGTATGTATCCTGGGGGTTGGGGATTTAGCTCAGTGGCAGAGTGCTTGCCTACCATGCACAAGGCCCTGAGTTCGGTCCTCAGTCCTGAAAAAAGAAAGACCTTCCCTGCCTCAAATATGTATCCTGATCCTTAAAATTTTTGTAGTTGGCTCCATTAATTAAAAATTTAGGGCTCTATTTGAAGAAAATTCCCAGAAATACAGATAAGTAAAAGAAGGTGATCTGATAATTATTTATATTTTCAAAAACCTAGAAATAACCTCAAAGTCAAGCAATACAGGAATGCTAAATTAGTGATTTTTCAAACTTTTCAGAAAACTATAGAAAATTACACTGAGATAGAAGACTTTTCCATTGGAAAAAAAATCTTAGAACCTTAATATTTAAGACCCTCAGTGGATCTGGTTTGAGGATGGTGAAATCTGGAGTGCATCCACCCACCCTGAGTCTCCCTGGCTCTTTGCTGTGGATTTTGTCAAGGCAATTCTGAAGAACCCTGACCTTGACCTTCAGAATACAGTTTCAAAAATCAGTTCCACTAGGGCTGGAGCGGTGGCTCAGCGGTTTTGGCGCTTGCCTGGCAAGCACGAGGACCCTGATTCAAACCCCAGCACCACGTACACAATTGAGTGTTGGAGCAACTAAAGCCACGTGAAAAACTAAATAAAGTTGTTTCTCTCTTTCTCTGTCTCTCTCACTGTCTGTCTCTCTTTAAAAAAAAAATCATTCCACTAAACAAATTACTGTAATCAATATAACGATAAATTGCAAAGAATATTAGGAGATAAAAAAGAACAGTGAAAAATTAATCAAAATATAAAATATAAAGTCATAAAAATCATTTTATGATCTTATCTCTGTAATATATATCCAGTGAAAAAAAAGACCTACAAAAATGATAAAAAGATTGAATTCTTATAAAAATGAGACTAGATTATACCTGCATAGTAAGATTATTATTCCTCCTGTTTTTTTATAAGAATGTATTTTTTATGTTGAAAAATATGTACATGTACGTGCATTTAAAGTCTGTCTCGTCCAACAAACTTCATTTTATTCCTTCTATATGTTGGTGGATTAGTGGAAGTGCTGGTATCCAGCAATTTTACTTTAGCCCAGTGTTTGATGAAATTTCTTATGACAATTTATTATGTAGAATAATGGGCTGTGGGCTGGCTGAAACATAGTTAGGTACCTTCACAGGTGATTGAGCAGTTTATTCGGTTCCATTTGTTGCACCTCATGACTCTCCAGGTCCACCACAGGGCATTGAGGACTGCAAGGCAAATGACAGGTCTCCTGGCTTCACAGATGCCTAGGTCAGGGATGAACAACAGGAGTGCAGAAAATTTCTGTGCAGTTCCACAGTGATAAACATCCACTGGAGTTGTGTTGAAGTATTTTGGAACACTGAGGAATGGCTGCCCTTGGGCCAGCATCATAGGGGAGGGACTTGTGATGTTCACTCCATCATGCTAAGCATCATTCTAAGAGCTTTACTTTGCTGTATTAGGGGTATGGTTGCAAGAAACAGAGAATGGCTACAATTGATAATGCAGAAGGGAAGTTTTTATTAAAAAGATTGTGTAGCGTTCATCCGAAGGGCAGGCTGGAGACGGAGTTTCCAGGAATAATATCTAACTCCAGGTTGTGGAGCTGGCTCCATTAAGCAGTGGAGCCTTCACCAGGGTTGACACTGCTGCCTGGGGATTCAACCTTGCTCCCTCAGGTCCAAAATGCCATATGTCTGCACCAGTGTCATCAGCAAGATGATTGCCATGAGAAAGTTCCTCCTTCCAGCTAAGTCTTCAGGACTGAAGTCTTGTGGTAAATGTGGTTGGTCCCCATGCCTGTGCTGCAGCTATCATGGGTGGACAGTTCTTGATTTCTGCCTTGGTTAGAAAGGACTCATGGATAATCTCTATGAACGGCATGGGTATTCAAAATATGATAGGTCACTAGAAAACCTGACAAATGTTCATCACATATATCATTTGATCCTTATAAAAGCCCTGTAAGGTATTATATTTTTCTCTCTTTTTTTTAAGTGAGAGGGAGAGTGAGAGAGACAGAAAGAGAGAACCAACTTTATCTAGTTTTTTATGTGACCCTTGTTGTTCCAACACTTCGTTGTGTATGTGGTGCTGGGATTTGAGCTTGGGTCCTTGCCAGTCAAGTGTCGCAAACACCGTAACCACTGAGCCACACCATTCCAGCCCCACTTTTCTCCATTTTTAAGAGGAGTAAATGTCAGAAGTGAAAAAAAAAACAAAACAAAAAAACTCCTAAATCTCTCCAAAACTAGGAAGTAGTAGAGCAAGGAATTAATATCTCTCTAGCTCCCAAATTCATGCACTGTGAACTAACAACACATCATACTCTGACTCACAGAGAGGATGACCTCCGGCAAAACTCTGAAAACATTGGAGTTTTCAAAGTCAGTGTGGCTGAAACAAGATCCCTTGTAAAGAAGCAGGAGGAGATGATGCTGGAAAGGCAGTGCTACGGATTTAATGCCTATGTCCTTACCAATGGATGTGTGTGATGGAAATTATTGTGATGGTAATTGGCCATGGGGTCTTTGGGAGGTAATTAGGTCACAAGGCTGGAACTCTTATGATGGGATCAGCACCCTTGTAAGAAGAAACAAGAAAGAGGAGAGAGAGTCTTCCTTTCTTTCCTCTTTCCCAGGACATTAACAAGAACATGGCCATCTGTAAACTTGGAACAGGGCTCTCACTGAAAACTCAATTTACCAATGTCATAACTGTGAATCTCCCAGCCTCCAGAACTGTGAGGAATAAATGTCATCTAAGCCACCCAGTTTTCTGTATTCCATTACTGCAGCCTGAGCTGACTAAGACAGTGGTATGGTTTGGGATCAAGAGCAGAAGAAAAGATGTGAATTACTGCAGTTCAGCAGACTTAGGACCACAACAGGAAGAATCCAGGGTCAGTATTGTTCATCAGTGCTTTTGCTGGAAGCCTCTTCCTCTGTTTTTCTTTTGTGCATGAGGGTCCAACCTCCTCTCTGTTTTAGGTGAAAAGTGTCTGGATTTTTTTTTTTTAAAGAGAGATGGACAGTGAGAGAGAGAGAGAGACAGACGGAATCAATTTTATTTAGCTTTTCATGTGGACTTCACTGCTCTGACACTTAGTTGTGTATGTGATGCTGGGGTTGGAACCTATGTACTTGCAAATGGCAAGCAAGCACCGTAACCAATGAGCAACTGCTCCAGCCTCAAGAGTCTGGATTTTTGTAAGTTCTTGGTTCTTAACCTGTTGACATACAGCATTCTGTAGTCTGTCTTCAAGGTATCCAATGACCTTCTTTTGGCAGTCATCTATAGAACTTTCATGGATTTGGGTGATGAAGAGGAAAAATAATTTTTTTTTTTAAGAAAGAGGGGACAGTGAGAGAGAGAGACAGAGAGAAGCAATTTTTATTTAGGTTTTCACATGGCTTTCGTTGCTCCCAGACTTGGTTGCGTATGTGGTGCTGGGGTTTGAACTCATGTACTTGCGCATCCAGGGCAAGTGCCATAACTGCTGAGCCACCACTCCAGCCCCAGGAAAAAGAAATTTTCATCTGGGCAAATAATATTATCAGACTAGTACTTTAGAAGGTAATTCTGATGGTAGCATGGAGCAAGGGTTAGGAGAGTTAAGTAACAGGGAAGCTATTGTACATCTCAAGCAATAAAATGATGAAGGCTCAGTTATGAATGAATTGTAAATGGATTTCTGTGGACAGCTGTACTTAAAATTCAGTTCTACAATGACAGAAAAAGTGAAGTTCAGCTAACTTGAAGCAGTTTGTATTTGGAACCTCTCTTTCCTGTTAATATCTACTAACAAAATGAAGTCACTCTGAAAGCCCTTTCAATTGAATGAAGAGAAGCATTGCGTTTCTTTAGGGAAGCGTAGTCTCACTCTGCTCTTTTTCTAGTTGAATCATAAGGAGAATGTTGCTTGAAGCCTTAGGTGCCTTGTATATGTATGAAATAAAGATGTAGGTAAAAGCACACTTAGGAGAAGGGTACCAAGGCAATAAAATGCCAGGGAAGTGTTTCACACATGTGAGAGGAAGGACGGGAGCACCAGTACTGCTTGAGTGAGAGTAATGGAAGACAGAGTAAGTGTTTTTCAAGTATCTGAAAGGCCAGCATGTGGAAGAATAGTTTGATTTACCCCCTTTCTCTCTCATACTCCAGAAGTAAGAAAGAAGACTATTGGAAATCAGTTAGATTTTTGCTCAGCTAAAAAAAGAAGTCTATAACAATGAGAGCTGTCAAAAAAGAAATGGCATGCCTCCTAAGACACAGGGACATTCAGACAAAAGTGGGAGTCATCTGCTGGAAGTTGTGTAAGATGGAATTTTCCATGGAAGCCAGGGGGCTGGGGGCTGGGGGCTGAGCTGGGATCAAGTGAGGGGTAAGAGGGAGATGGAGGAGAATAATTTGAACTCCAAGTTATCCTCAGTTCTAAGAGTGTGCCATACTACATAGTTAGCTATCGCCAAGTCTTAACCATTTAAATAAGTGCAAGACAATTATTGAAAACTTGATGGCCTAACATTTCTTGAGGCCAGAGTAACCCTGGATGGACTGGAGGAGAAGGCAGCCTCCTGAGAAAAGAGCTTTCAGACACTGTATCTCCTCTGACATCTGAGTTTCCTTCCTTTGAGTCTGCTGGGCAACAGTGAAATTCCATGGAGAGGAAATGCACTTTTATTGATTGAAAAGTGAAGAGCAAGGGCTGGAGCAGTGGCTAAGTGGTTACAGCACTTGCTGGCATGCACAAGGACACAGGTTCAAACCCCTGCACTTCGTATACAACGTAGTGTTGAGCAACGAAAGTCACATGAAAAGCTAAATAAAATTGATTCTCTCTCTCTTTCTCTATCACTGTCGCCCTCTCTTAAAAAAAAGAAAGAAAAGTGAAGAGCAATAAAAAGTACACTGTGTTGGAGGAGATACTAGAATGGAAAGAAAAGGAAACGAGAGATAGAATTTTTTCCCAGGAAGGGGAAGTAGTTGAAAGACGACAATCATAATAAAATTACTAGTATTATTTTTTACAATTATTGAGCATTTTCTATGTGCCACCCACTATGAAAAACAATTTAGAAACAGTGTATCCAAAACCTTAAGAAGTAATATTAACATCATTTCTCATTTTATAGATTAGAAAAAGGAATCTTTGGAGTTTAAGTAGCTTGCTAGCAAGTAGTGTTGTAAATTAAACAGGCCATTTAAATATATGATCCCCAAATCTTTAGCATCCAGAGTTTATCTGTAGGAGTTTATAATCCAAAGTTTATGTAATTAGGAACTATTTTATCATTTTAATATTAATTGGACTTGAAAGATCAAACATCTTTCTCTCTCCATAGTGTTCTTTCTTATCTGCTCTGTCTCTTTTGGATAAAGCACTTCTGTAGCTGCATAGCCAGATGGATACAGCCCGGATTGACAGAGGTTCTCTGTGTTTATAAAGAACCATTTCATGTTCATCTACCCATCTGTTTGGTATCCATGCAACCACAAAATAGAACAGCTTTTGCATATTTATACTTTTCTTCTTCCTGATATGCAGTGATGGGGAATTACACGGTCATTTAGAAGTTTGACTGCCCATTTAGGAACATCTCATAACACTCAATAGAATAAAATTACAAGAAAAGAACAATTGTCTTCCTCTTTTTTCCCCCAAAGATTATTTGCATGTTGTAGTTGACCACATGGGTACAGTTTTAGATCAACCAAGACTATAGCAACTTACCTCAGTTTGCAAATCAGTTCTTCAAATGACTTGGCTCAGCAATAATTATAGTTGGTTCATAAATTTACACTGCTTCTTCCCCCGCCTTAATTTTTTTAAATGACCCTGTTTCTTCCCTTGCATTGGTAAACTGAGGGAACAGCAAACATCTGTTTATAGCAAGTACTACTGAAGTTTCTAATGGACAAAGACTCCTTTGAAGATCAAGACAATAGTACACCTTGATACTATAGCACAGGGATTGTAAAAAAATGCTTCTTTTCAATCTCTCACAGAGGCATCTTTTCTTAAGAATGTTGTTTCCACTGTCATCCAAGTCCAGAGAACATTAATGGGTGGATATCTGTCAATGAATCTTTGTCTCACTGAAGACCCATTAACTCCCTTCTCTCACACATGCAGCCTTGGCCAACGTTGGTCACTGCTGACTTTCACACATACATTTTTACACTACATGTAGTACTTAAGAAAATAATTTACTCTAAATTTACCTGGACTCAAATGAAACAGTAAGGAGGTTGGAAAATAGACTGTGGGATGGCCTTCCAGGCAGGAATCTGACCACGACATCAGATCTGGCCATACCTCTTGTTTTGCATCTTATTCTTCTCTCTGCCTGTTTTTGAATAGAAAAATTTTTGGTTAGAAAAAATTAGTACCCTTCGTAGCCTGATATGAAATGTGATTAATTCACAAATTCAAGAAATGATAGTATGAACATTGACATTACTTAATCAGATTAAGGCAACATATTTTAAACTACAGGTTCTGACCCATTTGTGAGTAGTAAAATCAATGGAATTAATTTGACCAATTAAATATGGTCACATATTCTCTGACTCTGTTATCATTGACAAAAGGGAGTCTGCATCTCCTCTTGATTCTGGATTGGCTTAGTAATTTGCTTGATCAATGGCTGGTACTTCAGATGTTAGATCATAAAGAACCTTGCAGCTTCCATGCAGATCTGTTGGAAAACCCACCCTTGGGACACTCTCTAATGTGAATCCAGATGCAAAGCTGTGAGAACCTGGACCACATGGAGGAATCAAGTGTTGGTGCTTTGTCGACAACTAGAGTTGAGCTCCCAGATGACAGCAGCATCAACTGCCAGCCATCTGAATAAATCTCCTGGGGTATCCGTGACAGCTGGATCTCCAGAAGTCTTTACCACAGCCTATATATGACTGCAACTACACAAAGATCCCCAAGCAAGAACCAACGTGTAGAGCCCATTTGACCCACAGGACATCTTGAAATAATACAATACAATAATAGATTCCCAAGCTTTATTACACAGCAATATATAACCCAGACATAGGAAGAAGTAGAACAAAATAGAATAAAAGATAATGGAATGATATAAGTGATGTTATTTTGCCAACATTTGTGTGCGTGCGTGTGTGTGTGTGCACGCGTATAACACAGGGAGAAAAAGAAGAGTACTTATTCATAAAAGGAGCTGGTTGTGATAAAACATACCTTTCTTTAATAAAATCTCCAAGTGTATGTATGTATGTATGTGTGTGTGTGTGTGTATATATACATATATATATATTTCACATACCATACAACTCACTCATATAGAGTGTATGATTTAATGCTTTTGAGTATATTCACTGAATTTTGGAACCAATTAATATGATCAACTTTAGAATGTTTTCATCACTTCCCCCATTAAACTTTTACCCTATAGCAGTGATTTGATCAGCTTTTTTGCTGCTATGAGCAAAAGATCCAATAAGAGCAAGTGTATAGGAGGATAGGTTTATTTGGGACCTCATGGTTTCAGAGGTCTCGGTCTATAGATGGCCAGCTCCATTCCTCAGGGCCTGAGATGAGGCAGAACATCATGATAAAGAGTGTGGTAGAAGAAAACAGCTGGGAACATGGCACCAAGAAAGGAGAGAGGGAGAGAGAGAGAGAGAGAGCCCTCTGCTCAACATGGACAAAATAAGACCCCAAAAGGCATAACCCAGGGATTCATCTTTTCCAGCCACACCTTACCTACCTATAGTTACCATCCAGTTAAATCCTATCAGTGGAGCAACACTCTGTAAGCTTTCTTGTGTTGTCTTACACATTAAATTTTGGGGGAACACCATATATATAAACCATAAAAAGTAGTCATTTCCCATTCCTGCCTCCTGCCAATCTCAGGAGAATTTTGTCTCTATAGATTTTTCTATTCTGAACATTTCATAGAAATGCAAATATAGAATGTGTGATCTTTTGTGATTGGCTTCTTTCATTTGGCATGTATTTAAGTTTAATCTACATTTTAACATGTTTCAGCATTTCATTCTTAAATAATATTCCATTGATGATATGCCACATTTGATTTTTCCATAAACTTAGTAACAAAGAGCAAAAGCAACAAATAGAAAAGAGTAACATGTGGTAGATATTATCCCAACTCTATCAACAATCAGTTTTATTTATATTTAAATAAATAAAATTACATGGATTTACCGTGGAAAACATTGTGTTTTGAAGTACATGTGTATTGTGGAATGACTATATCTAGCTAATTAACACACATTGCTTAACATAATCACCATTGCTGTGGTGTTAACACATCACTCTCTTAGCTTTTTTTCAAGAATACAATAACTATGGTCACCATGTTATACATCTCTTGCTTTATTCCTTGTATCTAACCAGAGTTCTGTCTGCTTTGAACAGCATCTCTTCTCCCTGACCCCTGACATGCTCCCCAATCTCTGATGGCCACCATTCTAACTTCTATGAAATCAACTTTTTTAGATTCCACATATAAGAAAGATCATGTAATGTTTGTCTTTCCGTGCCTGGCTTATTTCACTTAGTGTAATGTCCACAAGGTTCATCAATACTGTCACGAATGATAGAATTTTCTTCTTTTTATGGTTGAACAGTGTTCTATTAAATATATGACATTTTCTTTATCCATTCAGCCATTGATAAATACTTAGGTTGTTTCCATACCTTGGCTATTGTGAGCAGTGCTTTAATGAACATAGGAGTGTAGATAGATATCTTTCAAACATATTTATAATATGCAAAGAACTCTTAAAACTCAACCATAACAAAAGAATTTTGTTAATAAATTGGCAAAAATCTGAACACAGAACTCACCAAAGAAGATATTCAGATGGAAAATAGGTATAAGGAAAAGAAAAGAAAATGTTCAACATGACAGACTTATTAGAATGGCCAAAATTAATAACACTAACTATACCAAAAGCCAGAAAGGATATGGAGCAATAGAAACTCATTCATTGTGGGGTGGAAAGCAAATTGGTACAGTTATTCTATAAGAAAGTTTGCAGTACAAAATTTAACATACTTTTACCATGCATATTCTTGTACTTACCTAAGAATATTAAAGACTTACGTACATGCAAAAGCCTGCACACAAATGTTTATAGCAGATGTATTCATAGTGCCCAAACATGGAGGTCACAGAGATGTACTTCAGTACATGATGGGTGAGTGAGCTGTGGTTCACCCAGATAATGGAATATTATTCAACACTAATGGGAAATGAACTATTAAGTCATGAATAGATGTGGAAGAGCCTCAAGCCCAAGTTACTTAAAAAGATGTGAAAGCAGCCAATCTGAAAGAATGATTAGAATCTGTATGATTCTCACTACTTGACATTCTGGAAACGGCAAAGCTGTGGAAATAGTAAAAGGATCACAGATTATCATAGGTTAGATGAGAGAGAGAGAGAGAGGAACAGGCAGAGCACAGATTTTTAGGGAAGTAAATCTTCTCTGTTATTTGCTATAATGGTGGAGACACACCTTTATAAATTTGTTTGCACCATAGAGTGTACAACAAGAAGTCTGAATAATGCAGACTATGGACTTCAGGTGATAAGGATTTGTCAGTACCGGTTCATCAATTGTTAACAAATATATCACTCTGGTGAGGGATTTTGATGGGGAGAAAGACTGGGTCTATACAGGGAAGCAGATATTTGGGATGTTTTTAGACCTTCCTTTCAAATTGGTTATGAAACTAAAAATTCTCTAAAAAATTAAATCTATTAAACAGAAAAAGGTGAGAAGCCAATTTCCAATTAAAAATTAGAGAAACTCTTTGTCCTATTTTTTTTTTAGCAAGAAAGATGAGGTGAAGTCATTCAGTGCATAAATTGTAAACAAGAATTTTTGCTTCTTGAAGAAGCTCATCATTGACTTGACCTGTTCATACAAGAATACTGACAAAATGTTAAGGGTTACCTACATGCTATTTTTCTTGTTCAGCAAAAGACAGAATTAAAACATGACAGCAATTTACCACTTCATCACTCTTAAACAAAAGGTTCAAGTCACAGTGTATTTAATCTTGACATATACCATATGCCTGAAGATGTTCACTGTGTAGAAACTTGGATGCAAAGATAGTAACACATATGGATAGTAACCAGTTAATATTTCAACAAGTCTTGTATTCTGCAACAGTGGTGTATCAGACAACTCAGGTCTGGGGTAGGAAGGGCCATCTAATTAAATTGCTTCCATTTGAGATCAGCATATCAGGGTCAAAAGCAATGAAGTGATTTAGTCAGAGACCAAATAAGGACTAGCACTCAATTTTGATTCCCAGTACCAACTAAAAAAAATTTTAAATCATAGAGTCTAGGCAACATATTGACCTATTACCTAATTAGTGGTATAAACAGTTCTTGAGAAGTGCTGGATTTGTTGAAAAGTGGTTTTCAATATATCTCTAGAACTGTCTAAGCAAGAATACATTCATTGACCAGGTCATAAATCAGAACACAATGAAGTCTGCTTGCCCCCATTATGTCCCTAAGGTCATTTATCTCCTTTACTAGAAGGTCCATAGTAACCTCACTTTTAGATCAGGAGTCACTAAGATCAGTCTACCATCCACACTGTGTGTCTCTCATCATATATTACTGGGATTATTATGATATTGTCCTAAGCCATCTCTCATCTTCTAGTCTTACCCCATTTACTCCATCCTGAATGTTCTTCCAGAGTTATTTTTAGAGAATAGAAAGCTTGCTGTATCATTTTCTATGCTTAAAATCTACTGCCCACAGGATAATGTCCAAGTTCTTTAGCATGAAGTATGAGGTACTTTGCAATTAAATCATGGCTTATCATTTCAACCTTCTCTCTCTCTCTTCTCTTAGCTCCCAAATGCTCTATAATTTCCCACCTACCCATTTGCACAGGCTAAAAACCTTGGAGTATCCTTGACTCTTTGCTTCTCGTTATATCTCACAGTCTAGTGATCTATGAATCTATAAAATGCACCATATTTTCTGCTCCAAAGAATATTTTAAATCCTTAAGTGATGAAAAAAGTTCCATTATGAATAACTATGAAACAAATTGCTTTCTCTTGCCAGCTCCATTCTGTATCTCAGGTGGTTTGTAAAAAGCCAGCCTAGTACAAATTTTAAGTAAAGACCTTTAAGGCCTAACACTAAAATGGACAAGAAGGCATCAGCCCAGGCAATACCAGCTGTGATAGCAGTAGGAGAACAAGGACCACAAATTTCTTTTCAACAATTGAAGCAAACAGTTCAGTTCTGTGCAATCCCCCTGCGCCAGCTATCCAAAGTGAGGGGACAGTGTCAGAATCAGTCTTCTATTGTTGACAATGTAGGAAACTTGTGGTAGAAGGCCAGGTGCTGTTAGGGGATGGCATTTTCCATTCTGCGGATTGGATTGTTGTTTATGAGTGACTTTGACAGATACAGTTTTTCTTTGTTTGACCTGCAGCCAAGTGATATGGGCCAGAAAATCTAAACAGATAAACAAAGATTTCACCCTAAGCACTCCCAAGAGAAACTGCTTAGTCAGCTACTATCTTTCACCCACAAAGTTCAAGATAAATAAACAGGAATGTTACTGACCCTGAACTAATTTTACTTAGGTGATACTTGAGATTAAGATCTAGGGTAAGGGAGAGAGGTTTAAATGGAATGCTTAACCAAAGGCAGAAGAAGAGGTACACTTTTTATTTTGTTGGGTTCTATTGCATTTAAAATAGAAAACCATATAATATTATATTCACTATATAAAAGAAATCACAAGAGCAGTTCTCATAAGCGTACAAAGGGAAACTTCATCATTTTTAAAAGACTTCAACAAGGGAGCTACAAAGCAAATAAATGTCTGGTATTTGTCAAGAAACATCCCTGAACAAGAAATGAGAAATAGACTGGTTTGGAAAGTACCAAATATTTGTCTAAATTTTTGCAATCAGAATACATTTATTTCCTTTCAAAAGACTTCTGTTACTTCCTATGTGATAATGTTCCACCTTTGCTTAAGGGACTCCTCTGGCTCCCACCAGCCTTTTGGAGAAAGCTCAGGCTCAAACCCAACTTACCATACCATGACTCTAAGCAGCTGCATCTTGCCACTCTTCATGCCCCACAGCAAAGAGCTCAGTTTCCTGAACCTGCAGACTGGTTCCAGTTCTGCCTTTGCTCACTTTCATCCTGCCTGGAATGATCTTTACCTTCTCCACCCAGCAAGCCCGCTTTCATCTGCACACCTGAAGGTGGTACAGTGGGGAATGAACCCTTCCTGAAGTCTTGCCTGTATGTCCAGATGGACCTAGAATTCTCTGTAAGTCAATGGGACTTTTCATCATGACTACATTATGCTGTTATAGTCTTGATGAACAAACATCTTTATGGTTTGTGATTGATTTTTAATGAAAACAAATAGTATCTTGTTTCTTTATACTCTTATCCATGGTGCAGCTTAATACAGTGGTTCTGGATCCAAGCTGCTTGCAGATTTGTTACAAGCTGGTGTATTCACTTGGGCAAATGACCTAATCTTCGTTGGTGTTTGGAATGAAGCCTAGTTCACATACTCAATATATTTATTGTTATCTTTATATGCCCAGAGACTGGCAAGTTTCTGGTATTTAATAATCATAACTGCAAACACATACTAAGCTTCTGGTATGTGCTTGTGTTAAGTACCTTTTGTGTGATGGTTAATTCACACAGTCACAGCCAAGACAAGAGTGAGGTTGATGAGGCAGGAAAAGGCACAACATTTAAGGAAGGGCTCAGTTTCAGGGTTGTGAAGTTGTCTTCTGCTGGCCTTACATTCTCATGGCCCAGAACATGCATCCCTCTTTAAATGACTTAACAGTTTCATTGAGATATAATTCATGAACCATACAATCCATCCATTTCATGTGCACAATTCAATGGTCCTTAATATTTTCACAGGATTGTACAACTATCACAAACAGTTTTTAGAACATTTTAATTTTCATCAATGTCCAAAAGCTCTATACTCATTAGAAGTCAGTCATTAATTCTCCCTAACCTCCCAAGCCCTAGTCAACCACTAATCCACATTCTATCTCTATAGATTTGTCTACTCTAGATTCTTTTTATAAATAAAATCATGCCTTACATGATCTTATGTGATTGGCTTCTTTCTTTAACATGCTATTTTTAAATTTAATTACTGTGTTAGCTTTTCATCACTATAATGAAATGCTAGATATAATTAAATTATAAACATGAAAGGTTTATTTTGGCTAATAGTTTTGGAGATTCCAATCCTAGATTAGTGAGCTACTGCTTTGGGGCTCTAAGAGTTTGCTAGATAACAACAGTGGTGAACACATTATAAAGCAAACGATTCACCTCATGCCAGGAAGCCAATAAAGAGTACCAGCTGGACTTCCATAATATTCCATCAGGGGCACATTCCCAGGGATCTAAGACTATCCCATTAGGCCCCACCTCCTAAAGATTCTATCATCTCCTAAAAGTACCATGGTAAGAACTAACCCTTTAATAGATGATTCTTTGGGGAATCTTACAGATCCAAACTATAGTATTCATATTGTGGCATCTATCAGAACTTCTTTTTTTTTTAAATTGCTGAATGATATTCCATTGAAGAGAATTTCTATATTTTATTTATCCATTCATCAGTTGATAGAAATTTCAATTATTTCCACTTTATGACTTCTATAAATAATATTGCTATGAATATCCATGTGGATGTATGTTTTCACTTCCTGTGAGTATGTACCAAGGAATGGAATTGCTAGGTTGAATAGTTAACACTGTGTTCAGCATTTTGAGGACTGATCAGACTGCTTTCTTACATGATTGCACCATTTTACATTGCTACCAACAGAGGTCCAAATTTTCCATATGCACACTAACACTTCTTATCTTCAGACTTATTGCTTAGAGAAGCTTTAGTTAGGGTGAAGTGTTGTCTAATTGTGGTTCTGACTTGAATTTCCTTAATGAAAAAATATTGAGCATATTTTCATATGAGTCTTGCCATTTTGCCATTTATAGATCTTCTTTGGAAAAATGTTGATTTAGATATTTTGCCCATTTAAATATTTGGTTATTTATATTCCTACATTGAATTGCAAATGTATGTATTTCAGATACAAGCCATTTATGAGATGTATAATTAGCAAATGTTTTCTACCATCCTATAGATATCTTTTCATCTTTTTTTGCTTTTATTTTATATATTTTTTTACTTTTGAATTGTAATTTATTTCATTCATTCAACATAGTCATACATAGAGGAAGGAATCATTGCCACGAAATCATGATCACATGCATAATGACAGAGCAAGCCAAGGCTGATGCCAGTTCATGATTTCCCCCCTTTGTGTTCCCCTTGATCCCATGTTTCCCCTACTTTACGCTTGTGTTGGTTGGGCTTCTCATGGAAATCAAATGTTCCCCAGTGGGTTGATAATTCCCTACTTCATCCCTCCTGCTCACTTGATATCCCTCTTATTCCCCCCTGCACCCCTCCCTTCATCCCCCAGTGTCATAGGCAAGTTTCCCCCTGCTCATGTAAAAATTCACCCATGTTGAGGTTATTATTAGTTTTAGCCAATTTTCAGTGTGTTTCTGATTGTATTCTAGCATCCACACGAGAGAAAACATTCAGTCCTTGAGACTCTGAGTCTGGGATATTTCACTCAGCATAATTTTTTCCATCTCATCCATATGTCTACAAATCCCATGATACCGTTCTCTCTAATAGCAGAGTAGAGGAAGAAGGGAAGATGGCATCCAACCCGCCATCAACAACTCTGAGACGCTCCTGAGAATCACCTCACGCTGCAGGAGCGCACTTGGATTCCCACAGTAGGACAAAGCTCCCCGTGTGGGGGAACATTATCCCCCACTGATTTTTTAACTCCAAAGGAATAGCGAGGTCCATTAACAAATATAAAGGAGAAGCCAGTGGAGCCCGTGCAATCTGCCCCGCACCCAGGGGGAGGGGAGCTACTCCGGAGGGGAGGAAACGGAGCAAGTTTCCTAACCAAATACTCTAACTGGCCAGCTGCAAACTACCTGATCTGACTGCTCTTAATTTAGATGATCTAGTATAAACCTCTGGGAATTAATTGCTCACATCAGCAAACTTACAGCTGTTAGCACCAGCAGCAACATCCAGCTCGCCATTGTGAGGTTTCCCTGAGGGTGAGGTGGGTTGCTCAGCAAAAAAAGGTCTTGGGTTCTCAGATACCATGGCCAGAAAACCAGAATCTATCGCCCCGAGATTGGGAGATTGGGCCATTTCCCAAAGGGTTTGTGTGGTGCTGGGAGTTCCCTCTCCATCTCTAGTGGCTGCCCGTGGAGCCGGGGAAGGAGAGGATTCGGCACAAAATCTTTAACTCAATCACTGCGGACAATAATTCTCCACCCGTACTCAAGGTTTTCAGGAGCTTATTTTAAAGTCCTTTAACATAAGTGCTCGCACCAGTGTGCGAGAGCGAGGCGGGTTGCTCAGCAGTGACTTGGGGCCCTCAGTCCCCACGATTAGAAAGAGAAGTTACCGCCCCCCCCATGGCCATCTGCCCTAGGGGCTGTATGGAACTTCGAATCCCCTCTCCAGCTCACAAACCTCTTGGTTGGCGACCTTCGGCCCGCCCCTCTACACGCCCAAATAGGAGGAGCCTGTGAACAGAGCTTGGTGCAACAGGGCACAGCATTCTCAATGGGATTTTCTGCTTCAGCTTCTGTTTGATATCTACCTCAGGAAGCTTCAAATATATGGGGCAGCTTGGGTTTCTTCTTAGCATCTGAGCCCTGTGCATAGCCAAGGCTATGTAGGCCGTGACCTCTCCAGGTGGGTGCCCCCTAGTACTTGCAATGGCGAACCACATAAGCACTGGCCCAGTCTGGACCATCTTTCGTGGATTTCAGTCAACCCCATAGAGCAGATCTTGGGACTTCTGAAGATCACTAGGTACACAGAGTGGGTCACCAGTGATCCTAAGGAAGCAAGTTTCAGGCTGGCCACTCTCCTTGGATCAGAGACCCACACATCTACACTAGGATCAACTAGATTGTCTACAGTTTCTGAGGCCCAGGCTGCCCCTTCTGACATGAGGGACGGGCTGAGAAAGCACACAGGCAGGAGATCCAGTGAGACATCACTTTATTCAAGCTTTACATTTCTTTTTACAATTCTAAGGGAGTTGCAAGGGGTTATGCAGATTTCCAGTACAGACAAAAACTAGGGAACAACCTGTCCTTAAGATATTCTAACCCACCCTAATCTTCTTTTGTATAACAATTAGCAAGCTTAACAAAGCAAGACCTAGCAGCCCTTCCTAAAGGAACTTATGCAAATAGTCACAAGATCACTCTAGGGCAGCTGATGAAATGGAGTGAAGGTCAGACCCCAACACAGGCCCAAGAAATGCTAGAGTGTGCATAGGTAGAAAGCAATCATCTCAGGATTACAGCCCAGAGGGAGCTGAAATCTATCCTCACAAGAAGAGTGAGAAGGCAGGTTATTATACCTGTTTGCATCAGAAAATTTTGAGGAGATCCTCTAAGAAAAACCAGGTCACCAGACTTAACCAAACTGCTTCTCCCATGACAAGCTCAACTGTGAAGAATCCCTAGCTAGATGACAGATTTGAACACATCCCCCCACGGTACATGCTCGCTGACCTAGGGGGCAAAAAACTCAGAACTTTACCAACTAGTTTTGTTTTTTGTTTGCCTCTTGGTTTTTCTTTCTTTCTTTCTTTTTTAAATGGGTATCTGGCTGGAATATAATATTTAAAAAATTTTAACATTACTGTGGTTTTTTTTTCCTTTCTTGCTTTATGATTAATACTGAATTGGTGTTGGTAGATGTAAATATTTATCCATGTGTATGTATTGGTGATTGGCTCCTACTTTCTATATGTCTTCTTGAACCTTACTGCTATCCCTATAACAATGGGTCCCAATCAGGAAAACATTTCATGATAGCAAAATAGCCTCAGCCTCTGGTGAGTGAAGATAACCATGCCCCATTCTAACCTCTTCCTCCCCTGTACTCTGGTAATCCCTAAATATAAGCAGTTTTCTCTCATCCTCACCCAAAGTCTTTACCCTACCCACACCCCATTTCTATGTTTTCCTTATTCCTAATAGAATTAACTACTCCCCCCTAATCCCTTGTTCCTCTTTACTCTAAGGCAAGTATGATTTTATACCTCCCCAATTCACCTCCTTGACTCCTAGTCATTCCTTCTCCCCACTTTCAGAGAGTCCCTACTATCTGAAGAAATAGAAATGCTTCAAAACTGGTACTTGCTTGCTATCATATTATAGTGTGAGAGCTCTCTCAAAGAAATCTGCTACTTTTGGTGCTAGTCATCAGCACATCTGTTTTAGTTGAAATGGACTAGTATTTGCACCTATAGCCTCTCAAGTTCTCAGAACGGTCTGGCTTTTTTAGGTCTGAATTGGCCAAATAGCTAACCATCACAATGAAGCAAAGCCTTAAAAAGCTCCAATTACTCCACCAAGAATAACAAGGTTGAAGTACAAGACACGCTGTCTGATTTGGAAAATGAGGAAAGGGGGAAATAGCTCCCCTCCTCAACCCCACAGCTCACCACCAAAGGATCCCATAGCTGGTGCCTAGATGAAAACCAAAGACATCGTATCAACATTATGATTAGTAATGGAATCAAAGAGTTGAGAGATGAAATAAGGAAAGAGATCAGAGAACAATTTCAAGAGATGAGAGACAACTTCTACAGGGAAATAAGGGAACAATTCCATGAGATGAAAGGTCAGCTATACAAAGAAATAGACATTCTTAAAAGAGATGTAGCAGAGCTATCAGGATTGAAAAACGCAGTTAAGCAATTCAAATCTTCACTGGAAGATAACAACACCAGAGTATACTCCAGTGAAAATAGAACTTCAGCTCTTGAAGAACGAGTATTGGAAAATGAGGATCGGCTAAAAACTGTAGAATTCAAAGAAGATAAATAGGATAAACAGCTTATATTACATAATCAGAACTTCCAATTAATATTTGATGAAATGAGGCATAATAATCTGAGAATCATTGGCCTGGAGGAAAACTTCGAACAGCAAACAAGAGGCTTCAAGAACCTTTTAAGCGACATCATAAATGAGAACTTCACTCATTTTACTATTGATCCAGAATATCACATCCGAGATGCTTACAGAACACCAAATAGGACTAATCAATTAAGAAACTCACCAAGACATGTCACATACAAAATGAATAACAGAGAAATTAAAGAGAGAATTCTAAAAGCTGCTAGAGCAAAGCCCCAAATCACATTCAGAGGCAAACCAATTCATATCACTATGGATTTTTCAGAGCAAACAATGAAGGCCAGAAGAGCTTGGAACAATATCTTTCAAGTGTTAAAAAATAATAGCAGAGTAGAATTCCATTGTATTTATGTACCACAGTTTTTGAATCCATTCATCCAAAGAGGGGAATCAGGGGTGGTTCCATAGTTTAGCTATAGCGAATTGAGTTGCTATAAACATTGATGAAGCTGTATCTCTGTAATATGCTGATTCTAACTATTTAAGAAAAACCCAGGAGTGGTATAGCTGGGTCTTAAGGTGGTTCCAGCCCTAGTTTTTTGAGGAGTCTCCACATTGCTTTCTAGAGTTGCTGTACAAGTTTTCAGTCCCACCAACAGTGTGAAAGTGTACCTCTCTTCCCACAACCCCTCCAGCATCTGTCATTGCTAGTATTCTTCATTTTTGCCACTCTGACAGGAGTGAGGTGGAATCTCAGTGAAGTTTTGATTTGCATTTCTCTGATTGCGAATGATGAGGAGCATTTTCTCATATATTTATGGGCTTTTTGGATTTCCTCCATTGAGAAATTTCTACTTGCCTCCCTAGCCCATTTATTGACTGGATTATTTGTGGTTTTAGTGTTCAGTTTTTCAAGTTCTTTGTATATTTTGGATATAAACCAAGGTATAGCAGCCAAAGATTTTCTCGCATTCCATAGGTTCTCTCTTGACACTCTTGACTAATTCTTTAGCTGTTCAAAAGCTTTTTAGTTTAATGGCATCCCATTCATTTTTTCTTGGTTTTAATTCTTGTGCTATGGCAGTCTTGTTAAGAAAGGTGGTGCTGACACCTATGTCATGGAGTGTTGAACCTATTTTTTCTTCAAGCAGTTGTGTAGGTGCTGGTTTAATTTACATATCCTTGAACCATTTTGATTTGCTTCTTGTGCAGGGTTAGAGGTAAGGATCCAATTTCAGTTGTCTGCACATGGCTCTCCAGTTTGTCCAGCACCATTTGTTGAACAGGCTGTCCTTCTCCCATACTATGCTTTAGCACCCTTTATCAAATATCAGATGGTTAAAGATTTGAGGGGTTGTCTCAGTGTCTTCTTTTCAGTTCCATTAGTCTTCACTTCTGTTTTAATACCAATACCATGATGTTTTTATTGTTATAGCCCTATAGTATAATTTCAGGTCAGGAATTGTAACATCTCTCATTTCTTCTTTCTTGCTTAGCAATGTTTTGGGTATTCTGGGCCCTCTGAAATTCATATTCCATATGAATATGAGAATTGCTTTTTCTATATCTGTGAAGAATGTCATTGGTGACTTGATGGGGATTGTACTGACTATGTATAGGGCTTTCAGTAGAATGGCCATTTTGATTATATTGAATCTGCATAATCCAGGAACATGGAATGTTTTTCCATCTATACAGGTCTTCAGCAATTTCTTTTTTTAATAGTTGATAGTTTTTGTTGTAGAGGTCCTTTATATCCTTTGTTAGAATGGTGCCCAAGTGTTTTATTCTTTTTGAGGTTATTGTGAATGGGACAGACTTTCTGATTTCTTCTTAAGTGGAATTATTGCTAGAGTATATGAAAATTAATGATTTAATGAATGGTGATCTTACAGCCAACCACTTTGCTGAAATCATTTATAAGCTCTAGGAGTCTTTTGGTTGAGTTTATTGGGTCTTCTAGGTATAGGATAATGTTATCACCTAAAAGAGACATCTTAACCTCTTCTTTTCCTATTCAAATTCCTTTGATTTCCTTCTCTATCTGACAGCTCTAGCTAGGGTTTCAAGGACTATATTGAATAAGAGTGGTGAAAGTGGACAACCTTGTCTTATTCCTGATTTCAGCTGAAGTGATTTCAGTCTTTCTCCATTAAGCATAATGTTGGCTATGGTTCAATCATAAATGGCTTTTACAAAATTGAAGTATCTTCTTTTCATCCCTATCTTCTCCAGAGTTTTGAGTATAAATGGGTGCTGAATTTTATCACAGGCCTTTTCTGCAGCAATTGAGATGATTACATGACTTTTAGTTTTAATTCTGTTTAAGTGATGAATTTCTTTTATTGATTTGTATATGTTCAACCAGCCCTCCTTTCTTGGAATGAATCCCACTTGATCATGATGTATTATATTTTTGATGTATTTATGGATCCTGATAGCTAGAATTTCATTAAGGATTTTTGCATCTATGTTCATCAGGGAAATTGGTCGGTAGTTTTCTTTTCTTGATGTGTCTTTGTTGGGTTTTGGTATCAGGGTTTTATTTGCTTCATAAAAAGTGTTTGGGAGGGTTCCAACCCTTTCAGTTTCATGGAAAAGATAGTATAGGATCAGTTTTAATTCTTCTAAAAGGTCTGGTAGAATTCTGCTGTGAATTCTTCAGCTCCTGGATTTTTCTTTTTTGTAAGGCCTTTGATTGCTCTTTTCAATTTGCTACCTGAGATGGTTGGTTTAGAATATCAATGTCCTCCCATGTTTATTTGGGAATGTTGTATGTGGCAAGACATTTGTTCATTTCTTCCAGATTATCTACTTGGCACATTATAGTTTTTTCAAATAAGTTCTGATAATCTTCTGGATTTTGGTTGAGTCTGTGGTGATATCTCTGTTTTCATCTTTGATTTTGTTGATTTGCTTCACTTCATTCTTCCTTTTGGCATTGGCAAAGGGATTGTCAATCTTATTTAGTTTTTCAAAGAACCAACCATTTGCTTTTTTGATAATTTGTATTTTTTTTTGTTCTCAATTTCATTGACTTCAGCTCTGATCTTCGATATTTCCTGTCTTCTATTAGGTTTGGGATTGGATTGTTCCTCTTTTTGGAGAGATTTGAGTTGGAGCATAAGTATTTATTTGGTCTCTTTCCTGATTTTTGATGAAGTCACTCAGTGCTATAAATTTACTTCTTAAGAATAGTTTCATACTGGGGATGGAGTGGTGGCTCAGCAGTTTCAGGGCTTGCCTGGCAAGCACAAGGACCTGGGTTCAAACCCCAGCACCATGTACACAACTAAGTGTTGGAGCAACAAAGGCCATGTGAAAAACTAAAAAAAGTCATTTCTCTCTCACTGTCCCTCTCTCTTAAAAAAAATGCTTTCATACTGTCCCAGAGATTTTGATATGTTGTTTCATCATTCTCCTTCATTTCCAAGATTTCTTCATTTCTGTCCTCATTACCTCTTTTATCCATTCTTTGTTTAAGAGGGTATTATTCAATTTCCAATTATTTGAGTAGTTTCTATTGTTTTTCTTGCTGTTAATTGCTGCTATCATACCATTGTGGTCTAACAGGATACATGGGACTATATCAACATTTTTATATAAATTAAGCTTAGCTTTGTGGACTAGGATGTGGTCTAATTTGGAGAAGGATCCATGAGCTGCTGAGAAGAAGATAAACTCAGCCAATTTGGGATGGAATATTCTGTAAATGTCTGTTGAGTCCAGTTGATTATTATAGAGTTGTTGAGTCCAGTTGATTTATAGAGTTGCTTAGGTTAGAGATATTGTTGTTGATTTTTTGCTTTGATAATTTGTCTATTGTTGATAATGGAGTTTAAAGTCCTCCAGTATTATTGTGTTGAGATCAAGGAGGGGTATAATATCTTTGAGTACTTTTTCCATATATTTGGGAGAGTTGTAATTGGGAGCATAATTGTTAACTCTTGTTATGTCTTCTTGATGAATTGTTCCTTTTACTATGAAATAGTGATCTTCTTTGTCCTTTCTGACTAGTTTTTGGTCAAAATTAACTTTATTGGATATAAGGATCGTAACATCAGCTTGCTTTTTTGGGCCAAAAGGCTGGTAGCCATTTTTCCAACCTTTAACCTTCAATGTGTGTCAATTTTTGATTGTGAGATGTGTCTCCTATGGGCAGATATTGTTGAATTTTGTTTTTTGATCCAGAAAGCCAATCTGTGTCTTTTGATTCAGGCATTGAGTCCATTCATATTCAGAGTTAGAATTGATAAGGGAATCTGGGTCCCTTATGATGTGACTATTGCTATGTTTTGCACCATCTTGGATATCTTTTAGTGTGTTTTGCGATAATTTACTTTCTTCTGTTTAAGGCTTTTGGAAGTTGTTTGAATGTTCCTCTGAATGAAATATGTCTTTGAGAATTTTCTGTAGTGCAGGCTTTGTGTTCATGTACCTTGTAAGCTTGAGTTTATTATTTAAATATTTAATTTCCCCATCACATTTAAAGCTGAGTTTATATTATTTTTGGCTGAAAATTGTTTTTTTTTTCAAAATTTGAAAAATATTGTCCCATTCTCTTCTGGCCTTTAATGTCTGATGTGAAAAATCCATAGTGATCCTTTGGTTTTCCTCTGAATGTGATTTGGTGTTTTTCCCTTGCTGCTTTTAGGATTCTTTCCTTAATTTCTCTGTTATTCATTTTATAAATGATGTATCTCAGTGTGTTTCTTATTTCATTAGGTCTGTTTGTTGTCCTATAGGCATCTTGAATTTCATTTTCTGGATCAATTCTGATATGGGGAAATGTCGCGTTTGACCAGCGAAGCAGCAATAACGACGTGTACACTCTGTTGCTTGCGGAGATCTCCCTTTATTCAGGAAGTCAAACAGCTTAAATAGTAAAAGTGAACCAATCCGTAGGCTGTTGCTATGAGGAAGAAAACTCTGCTGCTGGCTCCTATTGGTTGTCCCTAGGTGGTCAGATGTTGCAAGCACAAGAACCAGGAAGAGCAAGAGGTCAGCTGACTTGGTTTGGCCAGCTGACAGTCGCCATCTTAAAGCTGCCTGCGTGGCGTGGGCCCCCAGGCGCCGCCTGCCACATCTCCCCCTTTTTGTTTAAGACAAGACCGTGCCTGTCTTAGGTTGCCAGGATAGAGCTACATTCTTACCCGTCATTGGGTGTTGAAGTATACTTTCTTCAATCCCTGTCTTAGGTTGATATGTGCTCTTCCTGGTCTTACCCGTCTTTGACTACCGGTCTAGCATACTCAGCCATACTTCAGGGGAGTGGCCAGCATCAATGGCTAACAAAGCTTGGTGTAGAATTGCTGTCTGTTAATGCTGGTTACCACGTAGCTTACACATCCACTACACACCAATACCAGACGTGAGACACAGGGAACCATCAAAAACCAGGAAGCCAAACCAATTTCTTCCCCAAGCAACAACAGATTGGAAATCCTACCCCCAGTGATCATAGAAACATAGGATATATCTGTACAAGCAATAATAAAACAAAAGTTATGAGACAAGTTTTGCATCAAGTTAGTTTAACAGCATTATGTCCGCTTGCAACTGTTCATTAATTTGCTGTTGAGTACTTAGGGCAGTAGCAGTTTGTTCAGCCAATTTATTTACCACTGTCCCTGTGGCCACTGAATGGTACATAGCCAGTCTCTCGGTGGCAGCAGCTGCAGTTGCAGCCACAATGGCTGTCACAATAGCCGCTGTAAATCCAAAGTCCCTTCAGGTTTGATAGAGTTGAATGTTCTGAGCATTCACCTTTACTTTCACTGGAACAGGAATTGTTGTGGGACATGGAGGAGGGAGGAGTCAGGAAATCCCTTCTAGCAGGAACAAAGCTCAGTAGGATTCCGTGTCATTTTGATGTCCCATCAGAAGCAGAAAGCTGACGCACAAGTTGTTCCGGAATCTTTTGGGGACCATCATTTTTCTGTGGAAAAACACAAATACTACCTTGACCCCAGATTAAGACCGGGTCAGGTCCATGCCATTGATTATTAATGGGATTCTTTTACATGACTTGTGCATAGGTTCGGCCACTAGGTTGTCAATGGCGTTTAGCTGTGGTATTATTGCTAACATCCAAAGTTTAAAAATTAAGAATAAAAGGATATGATTAAGTAGGTCTCATGGGGCAGTATATTCCCCCTTTTTATTTTTAAGTAGATAATTTTTGATGGTGAGATGTGTACGATCTATAATGTCTTGACTCTTTTTAAAATTTGTATTTTGATTTAATCTTTATGAACTTTTTAATGTTTTTATAATTACTTTAAATCTTTTGTATTTTTTACATATAGAATTACACTTGTTAGAATTTTAGTTCTTAATAACCTTGTTTTCTTTTAGTGAAGACCCAGATTAAAGCAATTTTAAATTATATTTTTTGTTTTTAATCTATAAAAGCACATTTAATAAACCCAAATGTATGTTACCTTATAGAAACTAAATCAAGATAACTTGAATTTACTTAGCAGTTAATGTTTTTGACTTTGTAAATTTATTAGATGTCTCCTCTAACAAACACATTTATAGAGATTAATCCCATTTATGTTAAATCTATTTTATTTATTTTTTGCTGTTAACTTAAGTTATCCAAGAAACCTTAAGATTTTAGACAAATATAAACCATCTTTTTTCATTGAAGAAAAATCCTAAAAGTACTGAATGAAACACTCTAAACATTTATAGAACATTCTGTTGGTTGACCATCTAGAAAACAAATATGTAAGTTAGTACTCTTAAGTATATCTTTATTCTTATGTCTAAATGATTTAGATTGAACCTCTTTTTAAATGCTTAAGTCACATGAATTAAAAGTCATTT